>OZ038390.1:1176044-1418862 GCA_964036045.1 Eutreptiella sp. 'Long Island Sound 2002' | reverse complement strand
GAAGTCCGTTCCGACTGGCATTCGCTGAATTCTGGTTGCCTTGTGTTTGGATACGTCCAGCGGCGTCCCAGAGGGTGAAGACAGGTCGCGTTTCCATGGCACGGCACTTCACGGACAATCAGGGAACACCCCGGGAACACGGAAATGAGGCAATCGTTGAGATTCGGTCGGTGCTTTGGGGCGTTTGTTTGGGCTGTTGAGAGTACGTCAGCGCCACGCTTCTTCTTCTCGTGGCTATGCATCTGTGCGTCGCTGGCGCTGTCACAGGGCGACCTCTGCGGGGGGGAGGGGGGGTGACATGGACGCCCGCCGAAGGAGGGGGGGGGGGTTGGAGAAATGGGGTTCCGTGTCGGGCCCTTTGTTTTGTGTAAGAACGGATGTTGGCGCCGAAGGCACAGGAACACAAATTTTGGCCCGAAAAAGTTTTTTCCACCAATAATCCCCCCCCCCCCACCCACATTTGAGTAGTCAAAATGATCAGCGCGACGTGGGTATCATTTTGAGCCATAGATGTTGGGTTGACCCCCCCCCCCCACGGACCGGCAGGTCGGGCACCCCTGCCCTGAACCCCCCCTCCCGTCACGGCGGCCAAGGAGGGAGGGGCGGGGGGTTGGGAAAATGGGCTTCCGTGTCACACCCGTGTCACACACGTTTGTTTGGGCTGTTATGAGTACGTCAGCGCTATGCTTCTTGTTCTCGTGGCTATGCATCTGTGCGTCGCTGGCGCTGTCACAGCTCTCGTGGGGCTGGTCGTGTTTTGGCCGGATTGAAGGTCTCCTCCGGACTTTGCGCGGGGTTTGCCCTGCGGCGTGCTCCCACGCGCATGCGACGGGGGTTCCAGCGGCTATGCACATCCGAGACCAGGGGAAACGGGTCCATCACGTCGCGGTCGTGCTGCGCCCGCCCTCCGAGCGCACCCCCCGCCAAACCAGATCACGCGTGACCATCGTCACCACCGGCACCCGCACGTAACAGACCACACGTGCCGGGGGCATAGCGTTCTGGGGACATAGCGGCCCAGGGGCATAGCGGACCGGGGGCGCGGTGTCGCGGGGGGGGGGGGGGGGCACCGAGGCTCTGTGGGTTTGCGGCTTCGTCCCCCTGCCCCCGCCGCTGCCGGCGCCTGCCCTTCTTCTGCAGGGAGCAGCCGCCGATGCGTCCGCTGTTCCCGATCTCGCTTGTGGTGCGGCAGCCTTTCAAAGTGGGGTCCATGTTCCTGCGGCGGGTCTACATCTGCATTCTGCAGTACGTCGTCATCAAGCCCCTGTCGGCGGTGGCCGCCATGATCCTGTACGCCTGCGACTCATATACGGAGGGGGCCATCACCAACATCTCCGACGGGTATAGCCCCTGCCGGGCTCGTGGGGCTGCAAGGCCCGGGCATGCCCCCGCAATACGCGCATGCGCACGGGCCGCGGGCAGCGTGGCGCTTCGGGGGCCGCTTTGGTTGCTTTCCCTTTTGGTGTGGAAGGTTGGGGCCGGGACGCCTCCTGGCCTCCAACGTGGACTCCGCCCTTATTCCTGCCCCTTGCCCCCCTGCCCCCCCTGCGGTCTGCGGCTTCTGTTGCCCACTGCGGCTGTGTTTGTTTTTGGTGCATTTCCTTTGAGCGTGTGTTTTGTGTGTTTGTGGCCCTTTCGGCTCGTGCGTCTGCAGGCCTGTGCCTGTTCGGTATGGGGGTGTGCCTCTGTGCCTTCGAGAAGGGAGGGAGGGAGGGAGGGAAGGAGGGAAGGAGGGAGGGAGGGCGGGCGTCGAATTCAATTTGAATTCGTGCGAATTCGTCCCGAATTCCATTTCATGCGAATTCGAGCGAATTCGATTCCAATCGAGTCATACTGAAAGTTTGTAAATTAGTCCTCCAGATTCGAGCGAATCCGTTTCAAATTCCAATCGGTGCCGATTTTCCTCTGGAGTTCTTGGGCCCCGTCCTGTTCCGCATTGTGCACGCTTCTTCACCTTCTCACTCGCGCACACCCCTTTGCCAAACTTGTGTTTGCGAGCGGTGCGAGCAAATAAAAGTTTTCGAATAGTATGTATTGTATTGTATTGTATTGTATTGTATTGTACTCAGTTGCAATTTGTTGCCGGACCACCCTGGTCCAACAGGCCCCGCCTCCCCCCCCCCACCATCTATTTGAAGCAGCCTTAAGACTGCACGGTCTGACTGTCATGGTACGAATCCTGTACATATGCCAGCCCGGACACAGAGTTATGCCAGCCCGGACACAGACGAGACTGTACGGCGATTGCTGAAAACAGCGTGGGCCACCGGCAGCACGGGGCCCATCGACCCAGGGGCCTTGGGGCTGGTGCCTGGGGACGTACGCTGCGTGTTGAGTTTTGAGGTGGACGGAGGGAGGGAATGGGGCCAGCGATCATGGCTGGGCCGGGGGGACGGCTCTGTGGAGTCCGTTGGCTGTCTGGTCCCTGTTCCCCGTGCCCTACACCCGTGCACTGCCACGTCCGCCTGCAGGTACATCTGGGTCACGATCATCGTGACCACATCGGTGGCCATCGCGGTCTATGCGCTGGTCAACTTCTACGTGGCGACGGCGAACATCCTCGAGCCCCTCAACCCGATCTGGATGTTCTTGTCCGTGAAGGCCATCCTGTTTGCGTCCTTCTGGCAAAGTCTCCCCCCCTTCACGCCCCCCCAACCAAAGACGATTCAGGGCGGAGGGGAGGGACAAGAACTGCATTGCACTGTCCGGGTGACACGCACAATCGAGGAACTGAGTTGGCAATGAAGGTCGTGAGGCAGGCGCGGCTGGAGCTAAGTGGCGGGTCCACACCTGACCTATTGAGGCCCCAAAGACCCGATCGCAGACCTCTGTCCCCCGGTGCACTCGCTCGGCCCCGCGCGTCATGCCCCTGTGCTACCCCCGACACTACCTCTCGTCCGATTCGCATTCTCCGCAGCCCCGCCCCCCCCCTTTCCCACACCCTTCGTCGCCACCTACACCACCCGGAGCATTAGCCACCGGCGCCGCAGGGGAAGGGGAATTGGCTGCGGGGTAATTAGGACCGCATGAATTTCCCTCGATTTTGGGCGAAGGCAGTGGGCCAACCGGGGCGCAATGGCGAGGCCCAATACTCAACACGGACAACCCCGGTGCGACACCCACTCCCCATTCCAAAGTACAGTTCAACAAAGTACAGTTCACAAAGGGTACGCTTTCCCCTGTTCCGTGATGATTACCCAAATTGCGCGCCGCTGCCGCAGGATTAGCGTTCCCGGTACGGCGGGTCGGCGAGCACCGTCGGCCCTTTTCTGGGCTTCCTTCCGCAAATGCGTCGGCTTGGCCTCGCAATCATGTACCTCCCCTCGACCCCAGCCTCGCCCTCTGGACGTGGTTGTGTTCCGTTTGTGTTCTGTTTGGCTCAGGGCCCCTTCGATTGCACTAGAGCCCCCATTCAAGCCCCCCACCCCAACCCCCGGCCTTCCAGGGCCCGGGAGCCCCCGTTGAAGAATGGTAACCCACCGCCGGCTTGGCCAATGGTGGGGATCGTTGCCCTCCTCCGTGTGTACTCGATGCAGAGTCGTGAAACAGGGACAGTCACGGAAGGGAGTGCGGGGAGGTCAGGACAGGGAGTGCCCTCAGAGTAAGGGGCATGAGCTGGTGAGAGGCCAGGGGGTACCCCCAGGGATGTGCTAGAACGGCCGAGGAGGGGGGGCACCCCGCCCCCCGCCTGGAACCCCCTCACCCCCCCCCTCCCCTTCCAATGTTTGAGGCTGACAGCCAAAATTTTGCTTCGGCGCCTTCGGTGCCAAGAGGATTTAGGCTTAAAGATTTTCGGCCCGCCTTCGGCGGAGACCATACCCCCCCCGTGCCCCGGCCTTGTGCCGAGGCCTTGTGCCAACCCCCCCCCCCCCGGGCTCCCCATTCCTGCGCCTTACGGCCCCCCTACACATCCTCTGCCCCGGCCAGCGTTGTGCTTTGGTGTTTGGCGTACGGGAGGGGGGCTGGGGGGATGCGTGGGGGGGGGGTATGAGGGCAGACCAAAGGTTGTGTCCCTAAAATGGGCCTCTCATATTGGGCCCTCTGTTCAAAATGTCATTGTTCCCCCAAAGGAAACGTTTTTTGGTTTTGGGTGGGGGGGGGGTCCGCCAGATTACCCCCCACCCCCCGCCCCCACCGCCGGTATTGGGTGCCCATTTGGAGGCATCTGGTCAATGGCGAGGGCCGCTGCCCTCCTCCGTGTGGACCCGACACAGAGCAGTGCAACAGGGACATTCCCGGGGCTCCGTTGGCACACCCTCCCAAGGGAAAGGAAGGGTGTGTAGAGAGGGAAGGATAGGCCAAGGAGGGAGAGGAAGGGCACAGGGCGGTGTGGGGCCGATGGGCACCACCGCTGATGGAGGTAGAGGGTCCGAGGGAGGGGCAGTGGGAAGTGGCGATCGGCCAGTAGGCGCCAGCAGCTGCACACCAAACACACCAAAGGTGTCGTGCCAACCCCCCCCCCCCCCTCCCCCTTCAGCTGGCAAGCGGCGGGTTGCTCTTTTCGGCCATGCCGGTAATGCATGGTGTCTTTATCCGACACTGATTGCTGATGTCTGACTGACAGCTACTGACTGTGATTGTCTGACTAATGTAGTCAGACATGATGTTCTGTTTTCTGTTTCAGACACAGTGTGTGTCTTGAGGTTCAACCAGGTTTGGCATAGAGAATAAAGATGCACTTATGCCTGACTGTGGAGTGCATTACCTCTGGTTTGCATTTGTCTGTTTTTTAATTAGGTCACACCCCCCTTCCCCCTTCCCCCCGGTGGATAAGCACATCCCTGGCCCCGGCCTCTGCAGTCACACCCCCTGGTCAGGCATTGTGGTGGCGATCTGCACAAGCCTCCGCCTGATCGAGCAGACGTTGACCCGCTCTGCTTCGGAGATAGACATGAGCCTGCAGGACTTCCTGATCTGCGTGGAGATGCTGCTGGTCGCCCTGGCCTTCCGGAAGGTGTTCTCGTACCGGCCGTTTGTGGAGGGGTGCGATGAGAACGTGCTCAACCGTATGCCCCCCTGCCCCCCCCCCCCTGCGCCCGTAGCCCTGTGCCCCTGTGCCCCCGATGCCATGTGCGCGGGCGCCCGATATGGCAATGCCATGGGAGCGTAGGCGATGCCGGCGTCCGTTGCATTGTGGGTGCCCGTCTGGGCGCGTCCTTTGTGATCGTCGGGTGCGTCCGTTTGGGTCCGCTTTGGTTCGAGGTGGCGTCTGTTGGGCCCCATGTTATTAGTTTTTTTCGGGGGGTTTGGTTTGCGTTTGGGGTTTGTGAAATGACTGCCGGCGACGACGAGTGTTGCGGACTGGCGTGATACCCCCGGCCGATGGTTGAGCGGATCATAGGGAATGTGGCTGTGCGTTGTTGACATTGCCGGTGTGTCGGTTTGCGTCCGCTTTGATGTCGGGTGGCGCCCGTTTGCCTTTTTTTTCCCTCATTCTGGGGCCGTCTGTAACCGTCCGTCAAACCGGACGCCAGCGGCGCGCATGCAGCGGAGCATCCCCGTTTGCCCACACGCACCACCAGCCTTCGCCCTACACCCTCCCCCCCCCCGGCCCCGGTCCATACGATGCTGGGACGCGGCCTGGACAAGCCGCACCCCACGCCACCCGCTGCCGATGGTCGCGTTGCTGCAGGGATACGTGCGCTGTCCAGAGAGAGGGCGTGGATCCCTCGGCACTCGCTGAACCCAAGGGTCATGGTGGGGGACGCCTACAATGACGTGTCTCGGCTGCTGGGGGGCCACCTGAAGGACGACTTTCTGGAGCGCTTCGTTCTGGAGGTGTGCGCACGTGTCGTTGCCCTTGGGAGCGTGGCACCGGCTGTGCCTGTCTTGTGGATGTGGCATTCGTTTGTGGCGACGTGCAGCCCCCGGTGCGAGAGCAACGGCCCCCTCTGTCAGAGCGACACGAGGTTTGGTGTCCGCAACGGTAGGATGGGGCCTGGGATCATTGTTCACGACCGGGATGACCAGGCGGCAGCCGCCCTCTTGGCGCCCATTGCCCTCCAGGCGCCCATTCAACGCCCTGAAGGCGCCCATTAGGCACCCCAACAGGCGCCCGTTCCCCAGCGAGGACACCTGAGCCCTTGGCACGGGCCCTTCTCTCGCGCCGTGAACGCTAAGGGGGAGGCATACGGAGGTGGCTCACCGGCACCGCCTGGAGCCATGGAATTGGGCGGTTCCTTTCTCTGGGTGTGTCCATATGGACTAAGTTTATCTTGTGCTTTGAGGCTGGGGATTGTGTTTTGGGGATGCTCATGACTGCCCTGCCACTCGTTGCCACTTGTCTGTGGGTGTCCGGGCGTGCGGGCCCTTATACGTGGCCCGGGCACTGTGGGCGTGTTCTCAGGGTGCGTGTAAGCCAAGCCCCTGTCGCAGCAACAGAGGGGCGTGTGTCTCTCAGTCTCACGGTGGTTATCGCTGTTCTCGCAAGAGGGGGAAGGGGAGTGGTGGCTGTAGGAGCCCTCCCATGCGCCCGTGCGCCGTCCTCGGCTTCGGATCGGGGGCCAAGTGTTGTGGTGCTGACGCGGGGCTGAAAACCATCGGCAATGGTAGGGTACGGGAAGCAGTGAAGAGGCACTGTACACATTCTAGGCTGATCACAGTCCCATGAAGAACCATGGGACAGTGGACCAGTTTATCTACAGTGGACCAGTTTACCTACAGTGGACCAGTTTACCTACAGTGGACCAGTTTACCTACAGTGGACCAGTTTACCTACAGTGGACCAGTTTACCTACAGTGGACCAGTTTATCTACAGTGGACCAGTTTATCTACAGTGGACCAGTTTATCTACAGTGGACCAGTTTACCTACAGTGGACCAGTTTACCTACAGTGGACCAGTTTACCTACAGTGGACCAGTTTACCTACAGTGGACCAGTTTACCTACAGTGGACCAGTTTACCTACAGTGGACCAGTTTATCTACAGTGGACCAGTTTATCTACAGTGGACCAGTTTACCTACAGTGGACCAGTTTACCTGCAGTGGACCAGTTTACCTACAGTGGACCAGTTTACCTACAGTGGACCAGTTTACCTACAGTGGACCAGTTTACCTACAGTGGACCAGTGTACCTACAGTGGACCAGTTTACCTACAGTGGACCAGTTTACCTACAGTGGACCAGTTTATCTACAGTGGACCAGTTTACCTACAGTGGACCAGTTTACCTGCAGTGGACCAGTTTACCTACAGTGGACCAGTTTACCTACAGTGGACCAGTTTACCTACAGTGGACCAGTTTATCTACAGTGGACCAGTTTACCTACAGTAGACCAGTTTACCTACAGTGGACCAGTTTACCTACAGTGGACCAGTTTACCTACAGTGGACCAGTTTACCTGCAGTGGACCAGTTTACCTGCAGTGGACCAGTTTACCTACAGTGGACCGCTTTACCTACAGTGGACCAGTTTACCTACAGTGGACCAGTGTATCTACAGTGGACCAGTTTACCTACAGTGGACCAGTTTACCTACAGTGGACCAGTTTACCTACAGTGGACCAGTTTATCTACAGTGGACCAGTTTATCTACAGTGGACCAGTTTATCTACAGTGGACCAGTTTACCTACAGTGGACCAGTTTACCTACAGTGGACCAGTTTACCTACAGTGGACCAGTTTACCTACAGTGGACCAGTTTACCTACAGTGGACCAGTTTACCTACAGTGGACCAGTTTATCTACAGTGGACCAGTTTATCTACAGTGGACCAGTTTACCTACAGTGGACCAGTTTACCTGCAGTGGACCAGTTTACCTACAGTGGACCAGTTTACCTACAGTGGACCAGTTTATCTACAGTGGACCAGTTTACCTGCAGTGGACCAGTTTACCTACAGTGGACCAGTTTACCTACAGTGGACCAGTTTACCTACAGTGGACCAGTTTATCTACAGTGGACCAGTTTACCTACAGTAGACCAGTTTACCTACAGTGGACCAGTTTACCTACAGTGGACCAGTTTACCTACAGTGGACCAGTATACCTGCAGTGGACCAGTTTACCTGCAGTGGACCAGTTTACCTACAGTGGACCAGTTTACCTACAGTGGACCAGTTTACCTACAGTGGACCAGTGTATCTACAGTGGACCAGTTTACCTACAGTGGACCAGTTTACCTACAGTGGACCAGTTTACCTACAGTGGACCAGTTTATCTACAGTGGACCAGTTTACCTACAGTGGACCAGTTTACCTACAGTGGACCAGTTTACCTACAGTGGACCGGTTTACCTACAGTGGACCAGTTTACCTACAGTGGACCAGTTTACCTGCAGTGGACCAGTTTACCTACAGTGGACCAGTTTACCTACAGTGGACCAGTTTACCTGCAGTGGACCAGTTTACCTACAGTGGACCAGTTGACCTACAGTGGACCAGTTTACCTACAGTGGACCAGTTTACCTACAGTGGACCAGTTTATCTACAGTGGACCAGTTTATCTACAGTGGACCAGTTTATCTACAGTGGACCAGTTTATCTACAGTGGACCAGTTTATCTACAGTGGACCAGTTTACCTACAGTGGACCAGTTTACCTACAGTGGACCAGTTTACCTACAGTGGACCAGTGTATCTACAGTGGACCAGTTTATCTACAGTGGACCAGTTTACCTACAGTGGACCAGTTTACCTACAGTGGACCAGTTTACCTGCAGTGGACCAGTTCACCTACAGTGGACCAGTGTATCTACAGTGGACCAGTTTATCTACAGTGGACCAGTTTATCTACAGTGGACCAGTTTATCTACAGTGGACCAGTTTACCTACAGTGGACCAGTTTATCTACAGTGGACCAGTTTACCTACAGTGGACCAGTTTACCTACAGTGGACCAGTTTATCTACAGTGGACCAGTTTATCTACAGTGGACCAGTTTACCTACAGTAGACCAGTTTACCTACAGTGGACCAGTTTATCTACAGTGGACCAGTTTACCTACAGTGGACCAGTTTACCTACAGTGGACCAGTTTACCTACAGTGGACCAGTGTATCTACAGTGGACCAGTTTATCTACAGTGGACCAGTTTATCTACAGTGGACCAGTTTATCTACAGTGGACCAGTTTACCTACAGTGGACCAGTTTATCTACAGTGGACCAGTTTACCTACAGTGGACCAGTTTACCTACAGTGGACCAGTTTACCTACAGTGGACCAGTGTATCTACAGTGGACCAGTTTATCTACAGTGGACCAGGTTATCTACAGTGGACCAGTTTACCTACAGTGGACCAGTTTATCTACAGTGGACCAGTTTATCTACAGTGGACCAGTTTATCTACAGTGGACCAGTTTACCTACAGTGGACGAGTTTATCTACAGTGGACCAGTTTATCTACAGTGGACCAGTTTACCTACAGTGTACCAGTGTACCTACAGTGGACCAGTTTATCTACAGTGGACCAGTTTATCTACAGTGGACCAGTTTACCTACAGTGGACCAGTTTACCTACACTGGACCAGTTTACCTACAGTAGACCAGTTTACCTACAGTGGACCAGTGTATCTACAGTGGACCAGTTTATCTACAGTGGACCAGTTTACCTACAGTGGACCAGTTTACCTGCAGTGGACCAGTTTACCTACAGTGGACCAGTTTACCTACAGTGGACCAGTTTTCCTACAGTGGACCAGTTTACCTACAGTGGACCAGTTTATCTACAGTGGACCAGTTTACCTACAGTGGACCAGTTTACCTACAGTGGACCAGTTTATCTACAGTGGACCAGTTTACCTACAGTAGACCAGTTTACCTACAGTGGACCAGTTTACCTACAGTGGACCAGTTTATCTACAGTGGACCAGTTTACCTACAGTGGACCAGTTTACCTACAGTGGACCAGTTTTCCTACAGTGGACCAGTTTACCTACAGTGGACCAGTTTATCTACAGTGGACCAGTTTTCCTACAGTGGACCAGTTTACCTACAGTGGACCAGTTTATCTACAGTGGACCAGTTTATCTACAGTGGACCAGTCTACCTACAGTGGACCAGTTTACCTACAGTGGACCAGTTTACCTACAGTGGACCAGTTTTCCTACAGTGGACCAGTTTACCTACAGTGGACCAGTTTACCTACAGTGGACCAGTTTATCTACAGTGGACCAGTTTACCTACAGTGGACCAGTTTACCTACAGTGGACCAGTTTACCTACAGTGGACCAGTTTACCTACAGTGGACCAGTTTACCTACAGTGGACCAGTTTATCTACAGTGGACCAGTTTATCTACAGTGGACCAGTTTATCTACAGTGGACCAGTTTACCTACAGTGGACCAGTTTACCTACAGTGGACCAGTTTACCTACAGTGGACCAGTTTACCTACAGTGGACCAGTTTACCTACAGTGGACCAGTTTATCTACAGTGGACCAGTTTACCTACAGTGGACCAGTTTACCTACAGTGGACCAGTTTACCTGCAGTGGACCAGTTTACCTACAGTGGACCAGTTTACCTACAGTGGACCAGTTTACCTACAGTGGACCAGTTTACCTACAGTGGACCAGTTTACCTACAGTGGACCAGTTTACCTACAGTGGACCAGTTTACCTACAGTGGACCAGTTTACCTACAGTGGACCAGTTTATCTACAGTGGACCAGTTTACCTACAGTGGACCAGTTTTCCTGCAGTGGACCAGTTTACCTACAGTGGACCAGTTTACCTGCAGTGGACCAGTTTATCTACAGTGGACCAGTTTACCTACAGTGGACCAGTTTACCTACAGTGGACCAGTTTACCTACAGTGGACCAGTTTACCTACAGTGGACCAGTTTATCTACAGTGGACCAGTTTATCTACAGTGGACCAGTTTATCTACAGTGGACCAGTTTACCTACAGTGGACCAGTTTACCTACAGTGGACCAGTTTATCTACAGTGGACCAGTTTATCTACAGTGGACCAGTTTACCTACAGTGGACCAGTTTACCTACAGTGGACCAGGTTACCTGCAGTGGACCAGTTTACCTACAGTGGACCGGTTTACCTACAGTGGACCAGTTTACCTACAGTGGACCAGTTTACCTACAGTGGACCAGTTTACCTACAGTGGACCAGTGTATCTACAGTGGACCAGTTTATCTACAGTGGACCAGTTTACCTACAGTGGACCAGTTTATCTACAGTGGACCAGTTTATCTACAGTGGACCAGTTTACCTACAGTGGACCAGTTTACCTACAGTGGACCAGTTTACCTACAGTGGACCAGTTTACCTACAGTGGACCAGTTTATCTACAGTGGACCAGTTTACCTACAGTGGACCAGTTTACCTACAGTGGACCAGTTTACCTACAGTGGGCCAGTGTATCTACAGTGGACCAGTTTATCTACAGTGGACCAGTTTACCTACAGTGGACCAGTTTATCTACAGTGGACCAGTTTATCTACAGTGGACCAGTTTACCTACAGTGGACCAGTTTACCTACAGTGGACCAGTTTACCTACAGTGGACCAGTTTACCTACAGTGGACCAGTGTATCTACAGTGGACCAGCTTACCTACAGTGGACCAGTTTACCTACAGTGGACCAGTTTACCTACAGTGGACCAGTTTACCTACAGTGGACCAGTTTACCTACAGTGGACCAGTTTACCTGCAGTGGACCAGTTTACCTACAGTGGACCAGTTTACCTACAGTGGACCAGTTTACCTACAGTGGACCAGTTTACCTACAGTGGACCAGTTTACCTGCAGTGGACCAGTTTACCTACAGTGGACCAGTTTACCTACAGTGGACCAGTTTACCTACAGTGGACCAGTTTACCTACAGTGGACCAGTTTACCTACAGTGGACCAGTTTACCTACAGTGGACCAGTTTACCTACAGTGGACCAGTTTACCTACAGTGGACCAGGTTACCTGCAGTGGACCAGTTTACCTACAGTGGACCGGTTTACCTACAGTGGACCAGTTTACCTACAGTGGACCAGTGTATCTACAGTGGACCAGTTTATCTACAGTGGACCAGTTTATCTACAGTGGACCAGTTTACCTACAGTGGACCAGTTTACCTACAGTGGACCAGTGTATCTACAGTGGACCAGTTTATCTACAGTGGACCAGTTTATCTACAGTGGACCAGTTTACCTACAGTGGACCAGTTTACCTACAGTGGACCAGTTTATCTACAGTGGACCAGTTTACCTACAGTGGACCAGTTTACCTACAGTGGACCAGTTTATCTACAGTGGACCAGTTTATCTACAGTGGACCAGTTTACCTACAGTAGACCAGTGTACCTACAGTGGACCAGTTTATCTACAGTGGACCAGTTTACCTACAGTGGACCAGTTTACCTACAGTGGACCAGTTTATCTACAGTGGACCAGTTTATCTACAGTGGACCAGTTTACCTACAGTGGACCAGTTTACCTACAGTGGACCAGGTTACCTGCAGTGGACCAGTTTACCTACAGTGGACCGGTTTACCTACAGTGGACCAGTTTACCTACAGTGGACCAGTTTACCTACAGTGGACCAGTTTACCTACAGTGGACCAGTGTATCTACAGTGGACCAGTTTATCTACAGTGGACCAGTTTACCTACAGTGGACCAGTTTATCTACAGTGGACCAGTTTATCTACAGTGGACCAGTTTACCTACAGTGGACCAGTTTACCTACAGTGGACCAGTTTACCTACAGTGGACCAGTTTACCTACAGTGGACCAGTTTATCTACAGTGGACCAGTTTACCCACAGTGGACCAGTTTACCTACAGTGGACCAGTTTACCTACAGTGGACCAGTGTATCTACAGTGGACCAGTTTATCTACAGTGGACCAGTTTACCTACAGTGGACCAGTTTATCTACAGTGGACCAGTTTATCTACAGTGGACCAGTTTACCTACAGTGGACCAGTTTACCTACAGTGGACCAGTTTACCTACAGTGGACCAGTTTACCTACAGTGGACCAGTGTATCTACAGTGGACCAGCTTACCTACAGTGGACCAGTTTACCTACAGTGGACCAGTTTACCTACAGTGGACCAGTTTACCTACAGTGGACCAGTTTACCTACAGTGGACCAGTTTACCTGCAGTGGACCAGTTTACCTACAGTGGACCAGTTTACCTACAGTGGACCAGTTTACCTACAGTGGACCAGTTTACCTACAGTGGACCAGTTTACCTGCAGTGGACCAGTTTACCTACAGTGGACCAGTTTACCTACAGTGGACCAGTTTACCTACAGTGGACCAGTTTACCTACAGTGGACCAGTTTACCTACAGTGGACCAGTTTACCTACAGTGGACCAGTTTACCTACAGTGGACCAGTTTACCTACAGTGGACCAGGTTACCTGCAGTGGACCAGTTTACCTACAGTGGACCGGTTTACCTACAGTGGACCAGTTTACCTACAGTGGACCAGTGTATCTACAGTGGACCAGTTTATCTACAGTGGACCAGTTTATCTACAGTGGACCAGTTTACCTACAGTGGACCAGTTTATCTACAGTGGACCAGTTTACCTACAGTGGACCAGTTTACCTACAGTGGACCAGTTTACCTACAGTGGACCAGTTTACCTACAGTGGACCAGTGTATCTACAGTGGACCAGTTTATCTACAGTGGACCAGGTTATCTACAGTGGACCAGTTTACCTACAGTGGACCAGTTTATCTACAGTGGACCAGTTTATCTACAGTGGACCAGTTTATCTACAGTGGACCAGTTTACTTACAGTGGACCAGTTTATCTACAGTGGACCAGTTTATCTACAGTGGACCAGTTTACCTACAGTGTACCAGTTTACCTACAGTGGACCAGTTTATCTACAGTGGACCAGTTTACCTACAGTGGACCAGTTTACCTACAGTGGACCAGTTTATCTACAGTGGACCAGTTTATCTACAGTGGACCAGTTTACCTACAGTAGACCAGTGTACCTACAGTGGACCAGTTTATCTACAGTGGACCAGTTTACCTACAGTGGACCAGTTTATCTACAGTGGACCAGTTTACCTACAGTGGACCAGTTTACCTACAGTGGACCAGTTTATCTACAGTGGACCAGTTTACCTACAGTGGACCAGTTTACCTACAGTAGACCAGTGTACCTACAGTGGACCAGTTTACCTACAGTGGACCAGTTTACCTACAGTGGACCAGTTTACCTACAGTGGACCAGTTTACCTACAGTGGACCAGGTTACCTGCAGTGGACCAGTTTACCTACAGTGGACCGGTTTACCTACAGTGGACCAGTTTACCTACAGTGGACCAGTGTATCTACAGTGGACCAGTTTATCTACAGTGGACCAGTTTATCTACAGTGGACCAGTTTACCTACAGTGGACCAGTTTACCTACAGTGGACCAGTTTATCTACAGTGGACCAGTTTACCTACAGTGGACCAGTTTACCTACAGTGGACCAGTTTATCTACAGTGGACCAGTTTATCTACAGTGGACCAGTTTACCTACAGTAGACCAGTGTACCTACAGTGGACCAGTTTATCTACAGTGGACCAGTTTACCTACAGTGGACCAGTTTATCTACAGTGGACCAGTTTACCTACAGTGGACCAGTTTACCTACAGTGGACCAGTTTACCTACAGTGGACCAGTTTACCTACAGTGGACCAGTGTATCTACAGTGGACCAGTTTATCTACAGTGGACCAGGTTATCTACAGTGGACCAGTTTACCTACAGTGGACCAGTTTATCTACAGTGGACCAGTTTATCTACAGTGGACCAGTTTATCTACAGTGGACCAGTTTACTTACAGTGGACCAGTTTATCTACAGTGGACCAGTTTATCTACAGTGGACCAGTTTACCTACAGTGGACCAGTGTACCTACAGTGGACCAGTTTACCTACAGTGGACCAGTTTACCTACAGTGGACCAGTTTACCTACAGTGGACCAGTTTACCTACAGTGGACCAGTTTATCTACAGTGGACCAGTTTACCTACAGTGGACCAGTTTACCTACAGTGGACCAGTTTACCTGCAGTGGACCAGTTTACCTACAGTGGACCAGTTTACCTACAGTGGACCAGTTTACCTACAGTGGACCAGTTTACGTACAGTGGACTAGTTTATCTACAGTGGACCAGTTTATCTACAGTGGACCAGTTTATCTACAGTGGACCAGTTTACCTACAGTGGACCAGTTTACCTACAGTGGACCAGTTTACCTACAGTGGATCAGTTTACCTACAGTGGACCAGTTTATCTACAGTGGACCAGTTTACCTACAGTGGACCAGTTTACCTACAGTGGACCAGTTTACCTGCAGTGGACCAGTTTACCTACAGTGGACCAGTTTACCTACAGTGGACCAGTTTATCTACAGTGGACCCGTTTATCTACAGTGGACCAGTTTATCTACAGTGGACCAGTTTACCTACAGTGGACCAGTTTACCTACAGTGGACCAGTTTACCTACAGTGGACCAGTTTACCTACAGTGGACCAGTTTACCTACAGTGGACCAGTTTATCTACAGTGGACCAGTTTACCTACAGTGGACCAGTTTACCTACAGTGGACCAGTTTACCTGCAGTGGACCAGTTTACCTACAGTGGACCAGTTTACCTACAGTGGACCAGTTTACCTACAGTGGACCAGTTTACCTACAGTGGACTAGTTTATCTACAGTGGACCAGTTTATCTACAGTGGACCAGTTTATCTACAGTGGACCAGTTTACCTACAGCGGACCAGTTTACCTACAGTGGACCAGTTTACCTACAGTGGACCAGTTTATCTACAGTGGACCAGTTTACCTACAGTGGACCAGTTTACCTGCAGTGGACCAGTTTACCTGCAGTGGACCAGTTTACCTACAGTCGACCAGTTTACCTACAGTGGACCAGTTTACCTACAGTGGACCAGTTTACCTACAGTGGACCAGTTTACCTACAGTGGACCAGTTTACCTACAGTGGACCAGTTTACCTACAGTGGACCAGTTTACCTGCAGTGGACCAGTTTACCTACAGTGGACCAGTTTATCTACAGTGGACCAGTTTACCTACAGTGGACCAGTTTACCTACAGTGGACCAGTGTATCTACAGTGGACCAGTTTACCTACAGTAGACCAGTTTACCTACAGTGGACCAGTTTACCTACAGTGGACCAGTTTACCTACAGTGGACCAGTTTACCTACAGTGGACCAGTTTACCTACAGTGGACCAGTTTACCTACAGTGGACCGGTTTACCTACAGTGGACCAGTTTACCTACAGTGGACCAGTGTATCTACAGTGGACCAGTTTACCTACAGTGGACCAGTTTACCTACAGTGGACCAGTTTACCTACAGTGGACCAGTTTACCTACAGTGGACCAGTTTACCTACAGTGGACCAGTTTACCTACAGTGGACCAGTTTACCTGCAGTGGACCAGTTTACCTACAGTGGACCAGTTTACCTACAGTGGACCGGTTTACCTACAGTTGACCAGTTTACCTACAGTGGACCAGTGTATCTACAGTGGACCAGTTTACCTACAGTGGACCAGTTTACCTACAGTGGACCAGTTTACCTACAGTGGACCAGTTTATCTACAGTAGACCAGTTTACCTACAGTGGACCAGTTTACCTACAGTGGACCAGTTTACCTACAGTAGACCAGTTTACCTACAGTGGACCAGTGTATCTACAGTGGACCAGTTTATCTACAGTGGACCAGTTTACCTACAGTGGACCAGTTTACCTGCAGTGGACCAGTTTACCTACAGTGGACCAGTTTACCTACAGTGGACCAGTTTACCTACAGTGGACCAGTTTATCTACAGTGGACCAGTTTATCTACAGTGGACCAGTTTATCTACAGTGGACCAGTTTACCTACAGTGGACCAGTTTACCTACAGTGGACCAGTTTACCTACAGTGGACCAGTTTACCTACAGTGGACCAGTTTACCTGCAGTGGACCAGTTTACCTACAGTGGACCAGTTTACCTACAGTGGACCGGTTTACCTACAGTTGACCAGTTTACCTACAGTGGACCAGTGTATCTACAGTGGACCAGTTTACCTACAGTGGACCAGTTTACCTACAGTGGACCAGTTTACCTACAGTGGACCAGTTTACCTACAGTGGACCAGTTTACCTACAGTGGACCAGTTTACCTACAGTCGACCAGTTTACCTGCAGTGGACCAGTTTACCTACAGTGGACCAGTTTACCTACAGTGGACCAGTTTACCTACAGTGGACCAGTTTACCTACAGTGGACCAGTTTATCTACAGTGGACCAGTTTACCTACAGTGGACCAGTTTACCTACAGTGGACCAGTTTACCTACAGTGGACCGGTTTACCTACAGTGGACCAGTTTACCTACAGTGGACCAGTGTATCTACAGTGGACCAGTTTACCTACAGTGGACCAGTTTACCTACAGTGGACCAGTTTACCTACAGTGGACCAGTTTACCTACAGTGGACCAGTTTACCTACAGTGGACCAGTTTACCTACAGTGGACCAGTTTACCTGCAGTGGACCAGTTTACCTACAGTGGACCAGTTTACCTACAGTGGACCGGTTTACCTACAGTTGACCAGTTTACCTACAGTGGACCAGTGTATCTACAGTGGACCAGTTTACCTACAGTGGACCAGTTTACCTACAGTGGACCAGTTTACCTACAGTGGACCAGTTCATCTACAGTGGACCAGTTTACCTACAGTGGACCAGTTTACCTACAGTGGACCAGTTTACCTACAGTAGACCAGTTTACCTACAGTGGACCAGTGTATCTACAGTGGACCAGTTTATCTACAGTGGACCAGTTTACCTACAGTGGACCAGTTTACCTGCAGTGGACCAGTTTACCTACAGTGGACCAGTTTATCTACAGTGGACCAGTTTATCTACAGTGGACCAGTTTATCTACAGTGGACCAGTTTACCTACAGTGGACCAGTTTACCTACAGTGGACCAGTTTACCTACAGTGGACCAGTTTACCTACAGTGCACCAGTTTACCTACAGTGGACCAGTTTATCTACAGTGGACCAGTTTACCTACAGTGGACCAGTTTACCTACAGTGGACCAGTTTACCTACAGTGGACCGGTTTACCTACAGTGGACCAGTTTACCTACAGTGGACCAGTGTATCTACAGTGGACCAGTTTACCTACAGTGGACCAGTTTACCTACAGTGGACCAGTTTACCTACAGTGGACCAGTTTACCTACAGTGGACCAGTTTACCTACAGTGGACCAGTTTACCTACAGTGGACCAGTTTACCTGCAGTGGACCAGTTTACCTACAGTGGACCAGTTTACCTACAGTGGACCGGTTTACCTACAGTTGACCAGTTTACCTACAGTGGACCAGTGTATCTACAGTGGACCAGTTTACCAACAGTGGACCAGTTTACCTACAGTGGACCAGTTTACCTACAGTGGACCAGTTTATCTACAGTGGACCAGTTTACCTACAGTGGACCAGTTTACCTACAGTGGACCAGTTTACCTACAGTAGACCAGTTTACCTACAGTGGACCAGTGTATCTACAGTGGACCAGTTTATCTACAGTGGACCAGTTTACCTACAGTGGACCAGTTTACCTGCAGTGGACCAGTTTACCTACAGTGGACCAGTTTACCTACAGTGGACCAGTTTACCTACAGTGGACCAGTTTATCTACAGTGGACCAGTTTATCTACAGTGGACCAGTTTACCTACAGTGGACCAGTTTACCTACAGTGGACCAGTTTACCTACAGTGGACCAGTTTACCTACAGTGGACCAGTTTACCTACAGTGGACCAGTTTACCTACAGTGGACCAGTTTATCTACAGTGGACCAGTTTACCTACAGTGGACCAGTTTACCTACAGTGGACCAGTTTACCTGCAGTGGACCAGTTTACCTACAGTGGACCAGTTTACCTACAGTGGACCAGTTTACCTACAGTGGACCAGTGTATCTACAGTGGACCAGTTTATCTACAGTGGACCAGTTTATCTACAGTGGACCAGTTTATCTACAGTGGACCAGTTTACCTACAGTGGACCAGTTTACCTACAGTGGACCAGTTTACCTACAGTGGACCAGTTTATCTACAGTGGACCAGTCTACCTACAGTGGACCAGTTTACCTACAGTGGACCAGTTTACCTGCAGTGGACCAGTTTACCTACAGTGAACCAGTTTACCTACAGTGGACCAGTTTACCTACAGTGGACCAGTTTACCTACAGTGGACCAGTTTGCCTACAGTGGACCAGTTTACCTACAGTGGACCAGTTTATCTACAGTGGACCAGTTTACCTACAGTGGACCGGTTTACCTACAGTGGACCAGTTTACCTGCAGTGGACCAGTTTACCTACAGTGGACCAGTTTACCTATAGTGGACCAGTTTATCTACAGTGGACCAGTTTACCTACAATGGACCAGTTTACCTACAGTGGACCAGTTTACCTACAGTGGACCAGTTTATCTACAGTGGACCAGTTTACCTACAGTGGACCAGTTTACCTACAGTGGACCAGTTTACCTACAATGGACCAGTTTACCTACAGTGGACCAGTTTACCTACAGTGGACCAGTTTATCTACAGTGGACCAGTTTATCTACAGTGGACCAGTTTACCTACAGTGGACCAGTTTACCTACAGTGGACCAGTTTACCTACAGTGGACCAGTTTACCTACAGTGGACCAGTTTACCTACAGTGGACCAGTTTACCTGCAGTGGACCAGTTTACCTACAGTGGACCAGTTTACCTACAGTAGACCAGTTTACCTACAGTGGACCAGTTTACCTACAGTAGACCAGTTTACCTACAGTGGACCAGTTTACCTACAGTGGACCAGTTTACCTACAGTGGACCAGTTTACCTACAGTGGACCGGTTTACCTACAGTTGACCAGTTTACCTACAGTGGACCAGTGTATCTACAGTGGACCAGTTTACCTACAGTGGACCAGTTTACCTACAGTGGACCAGTTTATCTACAGTGGACCAGTTTATCTACAGTGGACCAGTTTATCTACAGTGGACCAGTTTATCTACAGTGGACCAGTTTACCTACAGTAGACCAGTTTACCTACAGTGGACCAGTTTACCTACAGTGGACCAGTTTACCTGCAGTGGACCAGTTTACCTACAGTGGAGCAGTTTACCTACAGTGGACCGGTTTACCTACAGTTGACCAGTGTATCTACAGTGGACCAGTGTATCTACAGTGGACCAGTTTATCTACAGTGGACCAGTTTACCTACAGTGGACCAGTTTATCTACAGTGGACCAGTTTATCTACAGTGGACCAGTTTACCTACAGTGGACCAGTTTATCTACAGTGGACCAGTTTACCTACAGTGGACCAGTTTACCTACAGTGGACCAGTTTACCTACAGTGGACCAGTTTATCTACAGTGGACCAGTTTACCTACAGTGGACCAGTTTACCTACAGTGGACCAGTTTACCTACAGTGGACCAGTTTACCTACAGTGGACCAGTTTACCTACAGTGGACCAGTTTATCTACAGTGGACCAGTTTATCTACAGTGGACCAGTTTATCTACAGTGGACCAGTTTACCTACAGTAGACCAGTGTAGTTACAGTGGACCAGTTTATCTACAGTGGACCAGTTTACCTACAGTGGACCAGTTTACCTACAGTGGACCAGTTTATCTACAGTGGACCAGTTTACCTACAGTGGACCAGTTTACCTGCAGTGGACCAGTTTACCTACAGTGGACCAGTTTACCTACAGTGGACCAGTTTACCTACAGTGGACCAGTTTATCTACAGTGGACCAGTTTATCTACAGTGGACCAGTTTATCTACAGTGGACCAGTTTACCTACAGTAGACCAGTGTAGTTACAGTGGACCAGTTTATCTACAGTGGACCAGTTTACCTACAGTGGACCAGTTTACCTACAGTGGACCAGTTTACCTACAGTAGACCAGTTTACCTACAGTAGACCAGTTTACCTACAGTGGACCAGTTTACCTGCAGTGGACCAGTTTACCTACAGTGGACCAGTTTACCTACAGTGGACCAGTTTACCTACAGTGGACCAGTGTATCTACAGTGGACCAGTTTACCTGCAGTGGACCAGTTTACCTACAGTGGACCAGTTGACCTACAGTGGACCAGTTTACCTACAGTGGACCAGTTTATCTACAGTGGACCAGTTTATCTACAGTGGACCAGTTTACCTACAGTGGACCAGTTTACCTACAGTAGACCAGTTTACCTACATTGGACCAGTTTATCTACAGTGGACCAGTTTACCTGCAGTGGACCCGTTTACCTGCAGTGGACCAGTTTACCTACAGTGGACCGGTTTACCTACAGTGGACCAGTTTACCTACAGTGGACCAGTTTACCTACAGTGGACCAGTTTATCTACAGTGGACCAGTTTACCTACAGTGGACCAGTTTACCTACAGTGGACCAGTTTATCTACAGTGGACCAGTTTATCTACAGTGGACCAGTTTACCTACAGTGGACCAGTGTACCTACAGTGGACCAGTTTATCTACAGTGGACCAGTTTACCTACAGTGGACCAGTTTACCTACAGTGGACCAGTTTACCTGCAGTGGACCAGTTTATCTACAGTGGACCAGTTTATCTACAGTGGACCAGTTTATCTACAGTGGACCAGTTTACCTACAGTGGACCCGTTTATCTACAGTGGACCAGTTTACCTACAGTGGACCAGTTTACCTACAGTGGACCAGTTTATCTACAGTGGACCAGTTTATCTACAGTGGACCAGTTTACCTACAGTAGACCAGTGTACCTACAGTGGACCAGTTTATCTACAGTGGACCAGTTTACCTACAGTGGACCAGTTTACCTACAGTGGACCAGTTTACCTGCAGTGGACCAGTTTACCTACAGTGGACCAGTTTACCTACAGTGGACCAGTTTACCTACAGTGGACCAGTTTACCTACAGTGGACCAGTTTACCTACAGTGGACCAGTTTACCTACAGTGGACCAGTTTACCTACAGTGGACCAGTTTACCTACAGTGGACCAGTTTATCTACAGTGGACCAGTTTACCTACAGTGGACCAGTTTACCTACAGTGGACCAGTTTACCTACAGTGGACCAGTTTACCTACAGTGGACCAGTTTACCTACAGTGGACCAGTTTATCTACAGTGGACCAGTTTACCTACAGTGGACCAGTTTACCTACAGTGGACCAGTTTACCTACAGTGGACCAGTTTATCTACAGTGGACCAGTTTACCTACAGTAGACCAGTGTACCTACAGTGGACCAGTTTATCTACAGTGGACCAGTTTACCTACAGTGGACCAGTTTACCTACAGTGGACCAGTTTACCTGCAGTGGACCAGTTTACCTACAGTGGACCAGTTTACCTACAGTGGACCAGTTTACCTACAGTGGACCAGTTTATCTACAGTGGACCAGTTTACCTACAGTGGACCAGTTTATCTACAGTGGACCAGTTTATCTACAGTGGACCAGTTTACCTACAGTGGACCAGTTTACCTACAGTGGACCAGTTTACCTACAGTGGACCAGTTTACCTACAGTGGACCAGTTTACCTACAGTGGACCAGTTTACCTACAGTGGACCGGTTTACGTACAGTTGACCAGTTTACCTACAGTGGACCAGTGTATCTACAGTGGACCAGTTTACCTACAGTGGACCAGTTTACCTACAGTGGACCAGTTTACCTACAGTGGACCAGTTTATCTACAGTGGACCAGTTTACCTGCAGTGGACCAGTGTACCTACAGTGGACCAGTTTATCTACAGTGGACCAGTTTACCTACAGTGGACCAGTTTACCTACAGTGGACCAGTTTACCTACAGTGGACCAGTTTACCTGCAGTGGACCAGTTTACCTACAGTGGACCAGTTTACCTGCAGTGGACCAGTTTACCTACAGTGGACCAGTTTACCTACAGTGGACCAGTTTACCTACAGTGGACCAGTTTACCTACAGTGGACCAGTTTATCTACAGTGGACCAGTTTACCTGCAGTGGACCAGTTTACCTACAGTGGACCAGTTTATCTACAGTGGACCGGTTTACGTACAGTTGACCAGTTTACCTACAGTGGACCAGTGTATCTACAGTGGACCAGTTTACCTACAGTGGACCAGTTTACCTACAGTGGACCAGTTTACCTACAGTGGACCAGTTTATCTACAGTGGACCAGTTTACCTGCAGTGGACCAGTGTACCTACAGTGGACCAGTTTATCTACAGTGGACCAGTTTACCTACAGTGGACCAGTTTACCTACAGTGGACCAGTTTACCTACAGTAGACCAGTTTACCTGCAGTGGACCAGTTTACCTACAGTGGACCAGTTTACCTGCAGTGGACCAGTTTACCTACAGTGGACCAGTTTACCTACAGTGGACCAGTTTACCTACAGTGGACCAGTTTACCTACAGTGGACCAGTGTATCTACAGTGGACCAGTTTACCTGCAGTGGACCAGTTTACCTACAGTGGACCAGTTGACCTACAGTGGACCAGTTTACCTACAGTGGACCAGTTTATCTACAGTGGACCAGTTTACCTACAGTGGACCAGTTTACCTACAGTGGACCAGTTTACCTACAGTGGACCAGTTTACCTACAGTGGACCAGTTTACCTACAACGGACCAGTTTACCTACAGTGGACCGGTTTACGTACAGTTGACCAGTTTACCTACAGTGGACCAGTGTATCTACAGTGGACCAGTTTACCTACAGTGGACCAGTTTACCTACAGTGGACCAGTTTACCTACAGTGGACCAGTTTATCTACAGTGGACCAGTTTACCTGCAGTGGACCAGTGTACCTACAGTGGACCAGTTTATCTACAGTGGACCAGTTTACCTACAGTGGACCAGTTTACCTACAGTGGACCAGTTTACCTACAGTGGACCAGTTTACCTGCAGTGGACCAGTTTACCTACAGTGGACCAGTTTACCTGCAGTGGACCAGTTTACCTACAGTGGACCAGTTTACCTACAGTGGACCAGTTTACCTACAGTGGACCAGTTTACCTACAGTGGACCAGTGTATCTACAGTGGACCAGTTTACCTGCAGTGGACCAGTTTACCTACAGTGGACCAGTTGACCTACAGTGGACCAGTTTACCTACAGTGGACCAGTTTATCTACAGTGGACCAGTTTACCTACAGTGGACCAGTTTACCTACAGTGGACCAGTTTACCTACAGTAGACCAGTTTACCTACAGTGGACCAGTTTACCTACAGTGGACCAGTTTACCTACAGTGGACCAGTTTACCTGCAGTGGACCAGTTTACCTACAGTGGACCAGTTTACCTGCAGTGGACCAGTTTACCTACAGTGGACCGGTTTACCTACAGTTGACCAGTTTACCTACAGTGGACCAGTGTATCTACAGTGGACCAGTTTACCTACAGTGGACCAGTTTACCTACAGTGGACCAGTTTACCTACAGTGGACCAGTTTATCTACAGTGGACCAGTTTACCTACAGTGGACCAGTTTACCTACAGTGAACCAGTTTACCTACAGTGGACCGGTTTACCTACAGTGGACCAGTTTACCTGCAGTGGACCAGTTTACCTACAGTGGACCAGTTTACCTACAGTGGACCAGTTTACCTACAGTGGACCAGTTTATCTACAGTGGACCAGTTTACCTACAGTGGACCAGTTTATCTACAGTGGACCAGTTTACCTACAGTGGACCAGTTTACCTACAGTAGACCAGTGTACCTACAGTGGACCAGTTTATCTACAGTGGACCAGTTTACCTACAGTGGACCAGTTTACCTACAGTGGACCAGTTTACCTACAGTGGACCAGTTTACCTACAGTGGACCAGTTTACCTACAGTGGACCAGTTTACCTGCAGTGGACCAGTTTACCTACAGTGGACCAGTTTACCTACAGTGGACCAGTTTACCTACAGTGGACCAGTTTACCTGCAGTGGACCAGTTTATCTACAGTGGACCAGTTTATCTACAGTGGACCAGTTTATCTACAGTGGACCAGTTTACCTACAGTGGACCCGTTTATCTACAGTGGACCAGTTTACCTACAGTGGACCAGTTTACCTACAGTGGACCAGTTTATCTACAGTGGACCAGTTTATCTACAGTGGACCAGTTTACCTACAGTAGACCAGTGTACCTACAGTGGACCAGTTTATCTACAGTGGACCAGTTTACCTACAGTGGACCAGTTTACCTACAGTGGACCAGTTTACCTGCAGTGGACCAGTTTACCTACAGTGGACCAGTTTACCTACAGTGGACCAGTTTACCTACAGTGGACCAGTTTACCTACAGTGGACCAGTTTACCTACAGTGGACCAGTTTACCTACAGTGGACCAGTTTACCTACGACCAGTTTACCTACAGTGGACCAGTTTACCTACAGTGGACCAGTTTACCTACAGTGGACCAGTTTACCTACAGTGGACCAGTTTATCTACAGTGGACCAGTTTATCTACAGTGGACCAGTTTACCTACAGTAGACCAGTGTACCTACAGTGGACCAGTTTATCTACAGTTGACCAGTTTACCTACAGTGGACCAGTTTACCTACAGTGGACCAGTTTACCTGCAGTGGACCAGTTTACCTACAGTGGACCAGTTTACCTACAGTGGACCAGTTTACCTACAGTGGACCAGTTTACCTACAGTGGACCAGTTTACCTACAGTGGACCAGTTTACCTACAGTGGACCAGTTTACCTACAGTGGACCAGTTTACCTACAGTGGACCAGTTTATCTACAGTGGACCAGTTTACCTACAGTGGACCAGTTTACCTACAGTGGACCAGTTTACCTACAGTGGACCAGTTTATCTACAGTGGACCAGTTTACCTACAGTAGACCAGTGTACCTACAGTGGACCAGTTTATCTACAGTGGACCAGTTTACCTACAGTGGACCAGTTTACCTACAGTGGACCAGTTTACCTGCAGTGGACCAGTTTACCTACAGTGGACCAGTTTACCTACAGTGGACCAGTTTACCTACAGTGGACCAGTTTATCTACAGTGGACCAGTTTACCTACAGTGGACCAGTTTATCTACAGTGGACCAGTTTATCTACAGTGGACCAGTTTACCTACAGTGGACCAGTGTATCTACAGTGGACCAGTTTACCTACAGTGGACCAGTTTACCTACAGTGGACCAGTTTACCTACAGTGGACCAGTTTATCTACAGTGGACCAGTTTACCTACAGTGGACCAGTTTACCTACAGTGGACCAGTTTACCTACAGTGGACCAGTTTACCTACAGTGGACCAGTTTACCTGCAGTGGACCAGTTTACCTACAGTGGACCAGTTTATCTACAGTGGACCAGTTTACCTGCAGTGGACCAGTGTACCTACAGTGGACCAGTTTATCTACAGTGGACCAGTTTACCTACAGTGGACCAGTTTACCTACAGTGGACCAGTTTACCTACAGTGGACCAGTTTACCTGCAGTGGACCAGTTTACCTACAGTGGACCAGTTTACCTGCAGTGGACCAGTTTACCTACAGTGGACCAGTTTACCTACAGTGGACCAGTTTACCTACAGTGGACCAGTTTACCTACAGTGGACCAGTGTATCTACAGTGGACCAGTTTACCTGCAGTGGACCAGTTTACCTACAGTGGACCAGTTGACCTACAGTGGACCAGTTTACCTACAGTGGACCAGTTTATCTACAGTGGACCAGTTTACCTACAGTG
The DNA here is from genome assembly GCA_964036045.1 of Eutreptiella sp. 'Long Island Sound 2002'. Classification (NCBI taxonomy): domain Eukaryota; phylum Euglenozoa; class Euglenophyceae; order Eutreptiales; family Eutreptiaceae; genus Eutreptiella; species Eutreptiella sp. 'Long Island Sound 2002'. The sequence goes on along the minus strand of OZ038390.1, from coordinate 1,392,213 downwards.
GACCAGTTTACCTACAGTGGACCAGTTTACCTACAGTAGACCAGTTTACCTACAGTGGACCAGTTTACCTACAGTGGACCAGTTTACCTACAGTGGACCAGTTTACCTACAGTGGATCAGTTTACCTACAGTGGACCAGTTTATCTACAGTGGACCAGTTTACCTACAGTGGACCAGTTTACCTACAGTGGACCAGTGTATCTACAGTGGACCAGTTTACCTGCAGTGGACCAGTTTACCTACAGTGGACCAGTTGACCTACAGTGGACCAGTTTACCTACAGTGGGCCAGTTTATCTACAGTGGACCAGTTTACCTACAGTGGACCAGTTTACCTACAGTGGACCAGTTTACCTACAGTAGACCAGTTTACCTACAGTGGACCAGTTTATCTACAGTGGACCAGTTTACCTACAGTGGACCAGTTTACCTACAGTGGACCAGTTTACCTACAGTGGACCAGTTTACCTACAGTGGACCAGTTTACCTGCAGTGGACCAGTTTACCTGCAGTGGACCAGTTTACCTACAGTGGACCAGTTTACCTACAGTGGACCAGTTTACCTACAGTGGACCAGTGTATCTACAGTGGACCAGTTTATCTACAGTGGACCAGTGTATCTACAGTGGACCAGTTTATCTACAGTGGACCAGTTTATCTACAGTGGACCAGTTTACCTACAGTGGACCAGTTTACCTACAGTGGACCAGTGTATCTACAGTGGACCAGTTTATCTACAGTGGACCAGTTTATCCACAGTGGACCAGTTTACCTACAGTGGACCAGTTTACCTACAGTGGACCAGTTTATCTACAGTGGACCAGTTTACCTACAATGGACCAGTTTACCTACAGTGGACCAGTTTATCTACAGTGGACCAGTTTATCTACAGTGGACCAGTTTACCTACAGTAGACCAGTGTACCTACAGTGGACCAGTTTATCTACAGTGGACCAGTTTACCTACAGTGGACCAGTTTATCTACAGTGGACCAGTTTACCTACAGTGGACCAGTTTACCTACAGTGGACCAGTGTATCTACAGTGGACCAGTGTATCTACAGTGGACCGGTTTATCTACAGTGGACCAGTTTACCTACAGTGGACCAGTTTACCTACAGTGGACCAGTTTATCTACAGTGGACCAGTTTATCTACAGTGGACCAGTTTATCTACAGTGGACCAGTTTACCTACAGTGGACCAGTTTATCTACAGTGGACCAGTTTATCTACAGTGGACCAGTTTACCTACAGTGTACCAGTGTACCTACAGTGGACCAGTTTACCTACAGTGGACCAGTTTATCTACAGTGGACCAGTTTACCTACAGTGGACCAGTTTACCTACAGTGGACCAGTGTATCTACAGTGGACCAGTTTATCTACAGTGGACCAGTTTATCTACAGTGGACCAGTTTATCTACAGTGGACCAGTTTATCTACAGTGGACCAGTTTATCTACAGTGGACCAGTTTACCTACAGTGGACCAGTTTACCTACAGTGGACCAGTTTACCTACAGTGGACCAGTTTACCTACAGTGGACCAGTTTACCTACAGTGGACCAGTTTACCTACAGTGGACCAGTGTATCTACAGTGGACCAGTTTATCTACAGTAGACCAGTTTACCTACAGTGGACCAGTTTACCTACAGTGGACCGGTTTACCTACAGTGGACCAGTTTACCTACAGTGGACCAGTGTATCTACAGTGGACCAGTTTATCTACAGTGGACCAGTTTATCTACAGTTGACCAGTTTATCTACAGTGTACCTACGGTGTACCCATGTCCCGTGTGTGGCTGTGGCTGTGGATGCTTTGTTCAATTTCCATAGCCATGTTGTTAGTCTGGCGGAGAGGGGCGCAAGCACAGAGCGGGGCTGATCACTAGTACAACACAATGCGGGGCAAGCGAGCACCACGTATGCCTTGATTGTCCGTGTGTATCTCAAATGGTCCCGTTGCTGCGGTGGGCCATCGTCGCTTTGGTTCTGCAGCTCGACGAGGACTGCAGCATCTGCACCGAGCAGTACGGCGAGGGCCACCCGGAGAGCCAGGCCTCCAGCTCCCGGTCCATCTCCATGTCCGTGGGCAGTCAAGGGGGCTTGCCGGCGTCGCCCCCGTCCGTCGCCTCCTCCTTCGGCGGCCGGTCCGGCACCCCCTCGCGCCTCTTCCCCACGTCGCTGCAGCTGCAGCTCTGCGATACCCCGGTCCGCGACGCCCCCGGCCTCTCCTCGCCGCTGACGGACCCGGGCCGCATGTTCAAGTGACCGGGGGTCGCCCGCGCTGTCCTCGTGCGGGCCTTCCGTCGCAAGTTGGTTTTGCGGCGGTGGTTCGGTGGCCAAGTAATGGCGGTTGGCGATTAACCGACGCCGGTGCCGGTGCCGGAGCCGGTGCCGGCGGTTGGCGGGTGCGCGACGGCTGCCGCTGGTCCATCGACGGTGACGCTGGGCAGCCATCGGGCGGTCCTCCTTCCGGACCGCTCTGGGCCAGCGTGGGAGGGCAGGGGCGGGAGCCGCTGGTCGTCCCGCGGTCGACGTTGGGCCGCACCGACGGCCACAGTGCCCCTGTGATCTCGGGGTCTGAGCAGGGGCAAAGACGAGGGGTCTCGGGTGGGAGGCGATGGAGCGTGGAGTGTGCCCCCGGATCGGGCCCCTGAGGCGGACCGCTGCGGACCTGCCACAAGTATCCGGCGGGTGAAGTGAATTTCGTTGGGAATCAGCCCCATACCATGTGCCACTCAGTAATATCGGCTCCTGTCACACCCGGAAATCAGTAGGAACCAGCTGTGCCCCGTGATCGACTCAGCAGCATCCAGCTCCTTCTGATCACGCGTGACCTGGCAGACGCTAGTGGCCATCCCTGGACCGCTGCTCCACATCGGGGGTCGCTGCCCGCTGACTGGCAGCGCCATCCTCTGCTCCCGGACAGCGCCCCCGCTGCGTCCGGAGTCGAGTCTTGATCCTCTCGCCAGTCATTTTGGTGAGTCTTTTGGCTGTTTGTTTCCCCCGGGGGTTGTGGCCTCCGGGCCCGAGGCTGCCTTTGTGATGCATGCCTCTCCTGAACACCGTGCCTCCGGCACGCACCCCATGCGCACCACACAAACGCGCGCGCGACGAACCACCAGCACAAGGCGCATGCGCTCCCGCAAACGCGCGCACTCACACGTGGTGCGCAGCACCGTGGCAAGTAGGTCACCGAATGCTGCGGTGTTGAAAGTCTTCAAGAACTACTTGTTCAGCAATCGAGTTGAACACAGCGAATCAGTCAAAAGGAAAAGGGTTTTGGTTGGTTGCGGCTTTCCGGGGATGTCTGGGGGAAGATGGCGGCGTGGGGATGAGGTCTGGGGTGCTGTCTTCGGAGGGAGGGTTGTTTGATTGGTCGAGGGAGGAGATGGGTCGCAGGGTGATTGTGGGAGGGAGGGGGGGGTGGGCATGGCCGTTCTCTCATCTTCTCCGGGGTCATTTTGTAGGTGGGGCCGTCGTTGTTTGAGTGCTGCGAGGGGCTTTGTTTTGTTGAGGGGGGGTGTGATGTGTCTGGGGAAGGCTCTGCTCGATGCGCTGGGGATGAGAATGCGGATGTGTTGGCGTTTGTCGTCTTCTGAGGCCGTTGACCACCCGTTGACAAGGGGAGAGGGGGCCGCTACTACTGGGCGCCGCTGACGCGCAAACGGCACATCCCGCCACATCCAGCACAGCCCCGGCACACCAACTACTGGGCTCCGCGAACGCGGGAATGACACCAGCGGGAGCACCGGCCGCAGCGGCCGACAGAACGCAGCGACCCGACGCAACATGCGAAGGGAAGAGCGGGTGACTGTCCAGGGCCCTGTAAAGAAACAACAACGCGACGGAATGTCACACAGGGGGGGGGTCCAGTTGTTGTGGATGGCGGTGCGAAGAGCCCAGCCCTCCTGGTCAATGACTGCGGAGGACGGGGCAGTGACCGTGCGCGGGGCGTTGGTCCAGCCAAACGGACGTGGCCAGAGGCGCGCCGCTGACCCGCCGGCCCGGGCCCTGTGTGGCCCACAGTCGTGTGGCCGCGCAGTCCCCGTCATCCCCCCGCCCCCCGAACTGCACTGTAGCACCGGAACGGGACACGCGGGGGGGGGGGGGGGGACGACCGGACATATCCGTTCCGGGCGGACCGGCAGTGGGCGTGTGTCGCTTGGGCTCCTGAACAGAGGCCCCCGTGTGCGAGTGGACTGTGTTCGGGTGAAGGACGGGGGACGGGGGGGGGGGCGTCGCTTAGCGAAGGCAGGCCCCGGGGGCTGTGGACCCGGGCACAGCGGGTGCATGACCATTTGAGGGGCGGTGCCCCCCCCCTTCTGACGGTGTGCGGCCGCGTCAAATGGGGGGGTGCTGCTGTTGGTGCCGCTGGCATTTGGGCCTCCGTTACCCCCGTGCGCCATAGGGCTCTGGGGAGGGGGGGGGGCGCGGGGGCCCGCCCTTTCATCTCCGTAAAGCTACTCCGGCGCCCGGGTGCGACGCATGTGTAGCCCCCCCTCTCTCTCTCTCTCTCTCTGTCTCTGTCTCTGTCTCTGTCTCTGTCTCTGTCTCTGTCTCTGTCTCTGTCTCTGTCTCGCTCTCGCTCTCTCTCTCTCGCTCTCTCTCTCTCTCTCTCTCTCTCTCTCTCTGTCTGTCTCTGTCTCTGTCTCTGTCTCTGTCTCTGTTTCTGTCTCTGTCTCGCTCTCGCTCTCTCTCTCTCGCTCTCTCTCTCTCGCTCTCTCTCTCTCTCTCTCTCTCTCTCTCTCTCTCTCTCGCCCCCCTTCGGGCACTGCTGATGTGCGGAAGGTCAAGCGCTGGTACCGGTGATCTCGTATCGGGGCGGGGGGGGGGGGGGTTGCACGCGCGCGCGTGAGTGGTCAAACCTTTGTGGCGCATGCGTCCACTGGACGCCGTGCCTCCAGCACGCACCCCATGCGCGCCACACGAACGCGCGCGCGACGGACCCCCGGCACAACGCGCATGCGCTCCTGCAAACGCGCGCACTCGCACGCGGTGCGACGCCGGCACTGCGGAGTGGCACGCGGGTGACCGAATGCCGCGGCGTTGAAAGTTGGTGGCATACGCACCCCATGCCACACCTGCGCGCCCCATGCGCGGACGGGAGTCTGCCCGAGGGACAGGGGTCAAAGAGTCGGGGACGGGGAGGGCGGCGTGCGGGGGCGAACAGTGATGGACGTATCTCCCAGACAGACGCGCCCCGTGCGCGGGTGCGCTTCACGCGGTCGCCGGTCTGTCTGTCCCAGGGTGCATCAGCCTGTGGGGACAGGGAACCCACTCCCCACAGGGCCGCCCAGTAGACCTGCTGCAGATCAGGCCGGACAAGGGTCCACGGGCCCTCCTGCCTCGCCTGATTACCACCCCCGGAGTTTTGCTCAACAACTCAGCGTCTCCTGGGGGCTGGGTCTAACATCCCCCCCCCCCCTGCGGCACAGTGTGGGACCTGCAGTGACTGCCACTGCTTGCGGGTGAGCGCGGATACTCCACTGACTGCTTTGCGTGGGGCACGCCATGCCCCCCGGTCAGGACCATGGAATGACATGGTGTGTGTGTGTGTGCGTGAGTGTGGGCCGGAAGCCCCGGACGTGACGCCGACCAGGGTCCCCAGGGAGTGTGGGTATGGAAACTTCACCCGCCGGTCTCGGACTGGGTCAGTGGTGGTTTGCGTGGCTCCGAGTCCAGCGCGGGGCAACCTGTGGCACAAGCCGCTGACACATAGGGTCGGCCTGGCGACGTGTCTGGCAGGTGTTGGACACACTCCCATCCCATCCCATCATCCCCCCTGGGGCGCCGGGCAAGCCCCCCCCCCCCCCCGCCATACAAGACAGGGGCCTTGGCAGTTTTTTATGAGGGATCTTGTCTAGGCCTTTAGGAAAGCGGCCTTAACAACTTTGGGCTACTTCATCTGGGCCCTCAGGTCAGTGGACTCTGCAGCACCTTTTGCTGAATTCCGTCCAGGAAAGTGACCTTGATGATGGAGGATGTATGAACCGCTCCCGTCCACACCCAACCGACTCGCCCACACAAGAAACACTCAGCCTCTATGCCCCCCCCCCCCCCGCCAAGTGTTCAAAAGGCGAACAAGTATGCACACTCGGAAGTACCAACCGGCATACTCACTGAGCTTTTCCGCCACACACCCCCTGGACCAGCCCCACACCGGCAGCCCCGGGGGTGCGCCCTGCCCACCCGGATTTCATTGTGGGAAAGCATGAAATTGTACAAAAGCAAATATTGATTTGGACTATTTTTGGTACACAAACTTTTGGGTTCCAGGACCCCCAACCCCCAAACCCCCACCCCTGAAGCAGAACTCTGACCACACCCCCTGCACCGACCCTACGGCACCTGCTGTGCGACGGCGTAAGCGAGGGGGTTATGGGTTAGGCTGGCGACGCCAACCCCCCCTCCCGTCCCCCGCCCACCCCCTGGCGTCGCGGCGAGACGGAAGGACTGGGCGCCCGGGGTCGGGCGACCTCGCTGCTAGCCCTCCCACGCACCAAGACCGGCGCCTTGCTGCCCCCTGGTGCGCCGGAGCCGGCGCCCTCGTTCCTCCTGCGGATCAGTTCACAATGCGCGTGAAAGAGGCCCGCAGCCTGTTGCCCTGTGCCTGTGCCGCGCCGCCTGAGGCCGGGGAAGGGGGGGGCAGGGCGGGGGCGCGGTTGCTGGACACCGCTTCCCCCGCCCTTCGGTGGCGGCATTGGCGGCCCCGGTGAAGGAAAACTCTGGCCATGCGCCCCATTGCCCCCCAACCCCCCTTCCCCCGCCAATGGAATGCCATCCAGGGGCTCTTGGGAGGCGGCGGCGTTAAACAGGGGACATCTGCCGCCTGCACCTCCACCTAGCTCCTGAATTGGGTCTCAGCCCCTCTTCCCCCCCTTTCCCGTCCCCTTGACCGTATGTCCGCCCGTCCAACGACCACTCACCCCTGACCCTTGTCGAATGACCGCTCCTGGTGACACGGCGAAACATCGCTGCCCGTTGTGCATGGGGGTTGGGCGTACTTGATGCCAAGGTGTTCTCAAATGCCTTTCTGTCTCTCTCTCTCTCTCTCTACCTCTGTGTGTGTGGGTGTGTGTGTCCTTCTGAGTGTCTATTTTTGTCCGAGCGAACACTGTCTACGGCTGCTCTGCAGCTCCCGAGGAGTTTTCTGGTATCCGCGCTTTACTGTGTTGTGTTTCTGTTGTGGTTCCCATCGAGTGTGTGTATGCACGCGTATGTGTGTTTGTGGCGGGGTGGGGGGTTGGGCTTTTGGCTATGTGTTGCTTTGCCAGCCCTGTACCAATAGAATCATCCTCTCGCAGCAGAACCAATCTACCTCGCCCCTTGGTATGCCGGTGTCGTCCCCGACCAGTTTGCATGTGCATCTGCGTTCCGTCCTTCGCCTTGAGCTTCTGCGAAGTGCACCTGCAGAAGGAGAGCACGCCATTCGCAGCCTGTGTAACTCCATTTTTGGATTTGTGTCAATGCGATGAAGGCAGGAGGAGTCTTATTTCACTGTTCTTCACATGAGATTACCTTCCCCTTTCTGAAGGGAGGGGAGGGTGAACAGTGAAAGGATGTTGATGGGTGCAGTGCACTCCCAAGGCCAGACTGGGGGTGCTGGTTTGGTGCCGCAGGGCCATGAGTATCCCCATCTCGGGATGTTACCGGGACATTATCTCCGAAATGTGCCAGTTTAGGGAAAATGGGGTAAAAGGGGGGGTGGTGGGTGTTGAGATTGTTTTTGGTTTTTGTGGAAAAATGGGGAGAGCACAGTGTGAAGAGCCCCCGAGATGCCACTTTTGCCTATTAGATTGGGGGAGGGGGGGTCACCATTGCCCCCCACTTTCCCCCATCCCCCCCCGTTTTTCCCCCCCTCGGAGGCCCATTGGTCAACCCCATCCCTTGAAAAAAAAATGGCATTGTTGGGCTTTTCACACTGAGCTCTCCCCATTTTTCCACAAAAACCAAAATAAACCTCAACGCAGCCCACATTTCCCCCCACGTTTCGCCATCCCCCCCCATTCTCCCTCCCCTCGGAGGCCAACAGGCAAAGGCATCTTCCCCTATTGTTCCTCCATTGTTCCCCCATTCTCCCCCCCAATTTCCCTTGTGTCCCCCCCCCATTACCCCCACCCACCCCCATTTTCCCCCGTTTCCACCCATTTCCCCTAATCCTCCCCAACCCCCCCCCCCCCCCCCGCACTTCTTGGGGACCAGCCCGGGGAACCTTCCGGGCAGATCGATGGGGAACTTCATGGGCCTGTGTATGGTCGCACGAAACAGTAGCACGGTGCATTGAAATGCGCCACGAGGAGGCAATGATGGATTGTATGCTCTTGCCTTTGACAATTGCAGCCATGAATGCATCCGAGGCTTTGGATGGCACAGCAGGTGGAATGCTGTGCACCGTGTGTCCCAGCCACGCACCGGGGATGCAGGCAGGTCACAAACCGCGCCCCATACGTGCGGATTCTGTTGCACATACAGTGATTTTTCGGCCGTTGTCGAGATCCCAGCCCACAACTTGAATTGTTCACCACTGGAAGGGCCACCGGTGCCCTGCGTCCCGCGGGGGTGTCCGGCAAAGCAAAATGTCTGCGCAGTAAAGTACTGAAAGGCCTCTTGTGTGGCCTGACCTGCATGGGCATTTTGCGCCGGTTGGCCCAAGCAACACAGACGGTGGTTGCCTATGAGGGGAAGGATCGGGAAAGCCGGGGCAGGAGGCAAAGGGGCGGTCCTGCTGCGGGTGGAGGCGCGGGCATCAAACATCCGAACTCGAGCGTGGGTGAGGACATGTCATCTCCATGCGAGGAGAGTCAAGGAGAAAGCTGGCAGAGGCAGTGCTGGCCTCCATGAGTGTGGAGTGCACGCTCTGCGTTGTTGCCACCGTTGCATATCGACAGGGAACCCTAACCAAAAAGACTCGATTTGAAGAGGAGCACACACTAGTGCAGTGGCTGTCATCAGTGGACTGTACCCCCCCTTCCCGCCTTCAACAGGTGTCCTCCTGACCTCCCAATCTGATCTTGGGTGTGCCCAGCACATTTGACCGGGGGGGGGGTGGGGAGTAGGTCGAGCTTGAGCCTGACTTGGTCCAGCAGCAGGGGCGCCCGCACTGTGAACTGTTGTTTGCTGCACCCCTGAACCTCGCCGGTGGAGCAGGAGTTGTACTGAGGTCATGGCCCGTCTCCTCTTGTGCCACGAGTGGCTTGTGCAACACCAATCCCCAGTGGGAGACAGCGCTTCCTCCGGCGATACTTTTACCGAAGTTGACGGGTGTGGGGCCTGTTGGAACCCTGCAACGCTGGGGGGAGTTCCAGTGAGCACATTTGGAGATGTCCATTGCCAGAGGTGGAGCATCATATCTTGTGTCTTGTTGTTTGCTGCATGCTTGTGGGGCCCTTTTCATTGGGAATGTTGGGCTGTTTCTCGGTGAACCAGTCCAACAGTTTTCAGGTGATGTGCATGCAGTGCAAGTGCCCCCCCTCAGGACACAATTTGAGGCATGGGGGTGCACTAACCTGCCAGGTGCATGCCTAGTGGGCTGGCACAGAGTTTACATTTGAGGGCAGGTCGGCTGCACTACAGGTTTATCCGCTGCACTGTCCGTCCCACCCCGTACCAACCGTGGCAGGATAACCCCCAACTGAAAATGCCCCCGGTCCTTGCCGTCGCACTGTGCCATCCCTTGGATGCTGTGAACGGGTTCCTGGCCACGTCACTGGTATGGGGGGCATGCGCGTTTCAGACGGGGGTACCCACAGTACAGTCTATGGGACCAATTGCGTCCACACGTTTGGGCACCTATTGATTCCCTGAGCACAGGCATGCTAGAAGATTGTAATGATGCAGAAGATCTGTGCACTTTGTGCTGCGAAACCTCAGTGTGAAGGGCAATGAGAATCATGATACTGTGCATTGGCCCACCCACACGTTGCAGCCCAGATGCATCAACTCAATTGTATTTCATGACTCGGAGTTTGTGTAGGTATGGTTTTCATGTTTAAGGATTTTTGGGCTCGTAGGGTGTGTGAGTTCTAGCTTACTTGGGGTGATTTTAGGGTTTCAAGCTTGGGTAGTAATGGCCAGACATTGGTTTGGAATATGGGTGCACCGGGCAAGCCCCCCCCACCATACAAGACAGGGGCCTTGGCAATTTCTTTCGAGGGATCTTGTCTAGGCCTTATAGGAAAGTGGTCTTGACAACTTCGGGCTACTTCATCTCGGTCCTCAGGGCAGTGGACTCTACACCACCTCTTGCTGAATTCCGTCTAGGAAGGTGATGGAGGATGTATTAACCGCTCATATTGAATTGGGCGGCGATGGTGGCACACTGCATGCGCGCAAATAATCAGTGGCTGCGCATGGCCTGCCAAGGGGTAGAAGAGGTGTACCCCGCGTCCTTTCGCAAGGTCTCTCGGCAGTTTTGGGGGGCGTATGACGCTGAGATGCAGGATTGGTGCTGTCATAGCTGCGCAAGGGCGGGCAGGGACAAGTGGGCTCTTTTCTCCCAAAACTGCCTCTTTGAGCACCCAAAGCACCTAGCGTCCCAGACCGCGCGCTGGACCACGACCTCCGGCCACTGCCTGACCGACACATGGTCCTATGGGGGGCTTCAAGCGCAGTGCGCGCGCAGTGCACCTATTTGGGCGTCTGGCTGTACTAGAGACCCATACTTTGAGATACTAGGGTTCCCTAGGGGCATCATGGTGACCCGTAGCGGAGGTTTTGAGTTCTGATTTTGTCCCCCTTTGTTGGGGAACCCCGAGAATGCAGGGGTGATGTAGCATTTCCGCCCTTTTTACTACACGCAATGCCGTTTGCGACTCTCTTGCCTTGATTGTGTTTACGCTTTACATTATATTTGTGCAGAGTGGCGAAGAGCCATTTCCACTCAGGGGGACAAGCACACATGGGACGGCCAAAGATTCCATTGGGAAGTGGAAGTGTTGAAGCAAGTCCGATTATCCGATACAAGGACGCGATTAAGGCTCGTGTGAGTACCATGTACGTAAGGGAAAGGGCATTCATGGATCAAGTTACATGCAAGTTTGCCCCAACCCAACCTCCATCGCTAAAAATGGTGCAATCCACGCCTGTTCATGGCTTTTCCAGTTGTGCATGATGTGTGTTATGTGAAGGGAAGGTAGTTAGCAACTTTCTTGAGCTGGGGCAGTTTGGGTCACCTAATTCTAAGGGCGTTTCCAAGGGGTGTGCTTGGGGGCTCTTCGGGGGGGACATAGTCTAAAAGTAGCGCGCAGTGCACGCGCAGTGCAAAGACCCCCCCCTAGAAGGAGCGCCACCTGGTGGCAGAGGCCGATGTTGTCAGCCGTCTTTCGCTAAAGCGGAAACACACCCACTCCCCGGAGGGCATGCGTGGCAAGCGGGCGCGCTCTTACGAAAGGGGGGACTCGTGGGCGGTGCAGCTCATAGGTTCTGGAGTGCGGCCCTCCCCCACACACGTGCCATCTAGCTTACAGGGTCGCCTATCTGATGGGACGGAGTTGATTTGGGTCAGTCTCCAATTAACCACTATTCTAGTCACTAGTCAAATGGGAAATAAACAGGTTGATATGTTTATTTTCGAAAAAAAATGTTCGTTTTTCGCAGAGAATCGGTGTTTATTGATGTTGATTGATGTTTATGTGTGTTTTCACATATTGTTGCATGGATTGGGGAAGCTTTTGGGTTGCCTCGTTGTGCCATTCGCTTGATAGTCGTCATTTCGGGTATGTGTCATTTACATGGGGTTCCGTAAAGCAAGAATCATACTGGGAAAAAAAAACAACGCATAGAGGAAAACTCATTTTCAGTTGAATGAAGGTCCCGAAACTAAACAATGATTGGCAACATCCAAGAATAAATAGCATGGGGTACTCCCGGCAAGAGCCACAGGCGGCCTTGTCCCCTTCCCTGGGGTACCCTGCACCTGGGGGGTTTGGACCCCCCAAGGCCCCGTCGGGGCCTTGCCCCAATAACAAAGCCCCCCCCCCCCGATCCCCTGCGCCCCCCCCCCCCGCCCCTTGGTTCCCCGTCGGAGGCCGAGGACGCGGCGGCCGCGGACGACGCGTGCGCCGGCGGGGTGTAATGGGGTGTAGTGGGCTGGCAGGTGTCACTAAACAGCCTTATCCAGCGTGAATACGGCCATGTCCTCACTAGCAAGGGCCCATGGGGGGTGGCGACCGGGGGCACCCGGAGTTCGGACCCGGGGCCCCCGCCATGGGTTACGGGGTCCATGTACAAGAAAAAAGTTGCCCCGGACCTGGGTCCAAATCCACACACAACACCCAGAATACGCAAAGAAGTTTTGACCCCGCCCCGACACCCCCCCCCACCCCCAGCCCCACCCCCCCAAAAAGGGGTACCCGGGTACGGGGGGCTAAAAGGGTTCAAAAACGAAAAATTCATTGGGGGTTCATTTTCTCTCCTAAAATGATGATTGTACAAGGGGTTGGACATCTGGAACCATACCTTAAAGTATCGTGACCCCTAAAAAGGGGGGTATATGGCATGCGCACTTGCGCTTGATCTAACAACCCTCTTCGAGGTGATTTTAGCGCCGTTGGCGCCATGGCCCCCACACCGCTATCTTTCAAAACTCCGGGGGGGGGGCTGAGGGTTGTTGTATACAAGGACCGGGCCCGCCCGCCCCCCCGGGTCTCGGGCGCAGTAGGACGAAAGGGGATCGGGGGAACGGGTTAGTGGGTAAACCGGAACGGGTCAAGAACATACACCCGACGGTGAAAGAGGTCCATGTGCGGTGTGCGTAGATCGGGGTGAGTGATTGCGGATCATTGTCCACACGGGCAAGCGTCAGAGTGACAATGAGGGTGGACGGCCATCCAAATGGGAGTGGCCCATGGTCAAGGTAGGGACAGAAGGGGGCGTGGGTGAAGGCAGCCGGGGGTCTAGAAATGTATGTAATCTGAGATTGGCTGCCCCTCCCTCAAGCAAGCTGCAGTTGCCCGTGGCAAATCGCCCTGCAAAGCACCACACACACCCGATGCTGGTACCACAAGTTGTCCCCTCACAGCCTCTCAGCTGCTGCTCCCGAATGCCCTACTGCGGGGTCGGGGTGGGGGAGGAGAGATTGATGACAAAAACCCACCTGAAATGAAAAAAGCACAGTCCCGGGCACATACATCCTCGCCACTGACCTCAATTGTTGCCCGGTTTGTGCCGGGGCGACGGCGGGTGGGGTGGGGTGCGGGGGTTGGGTTGGGTTGGGTTGGACCCTCCCGACTTGAAAAAATGCGACGGACCTGTCTAGGCTGAAAACTTTTATTTGGGTCCCCCGGGAGCGGCGCAATCATTGGAGTAGTCTGAGCACACTCCGCCACCTGAAAGAGGACGACCGCACGACACATCTGCCCCCTGCACTTGGCGCATACCGCCTGCATCGCACCTTGGTCAGCCGCGACTGGCCCGGGGCAGCCACATCGCGCCCTAAGTTCGGCGTCCACACGGCTGGGCCTCCGCTCCCGACGCTCGCGGGATCACTCCAATGCTGCCGGGCCCGAACCCCCATGAGGGGCATCGGGGGCGCCCCTGGCGCGGACCACTGTGGAGCTGCCGGGCACCACTGTAGACAAGGCAGTTAGCGCCGCCGCCAACCCCTGCGGCACTGTGCCTTCCGGCACAGACATCCACAATCGATCTCCAACACGAATATGCACATGTTCTGGGTGGGCGTCCAGCCGCGCTAGGCTCCCAGTCGAACACCCACAGACGGCCGCGCTCGCGTCTGCATACCGGAATGGCCCAGCGACAAAAGATGGCCACCAGCTGGCTGCTAAACTCCTTGCGGTAGGCGAAGGCTGAGGGCGGGTCAAGTCCCAGCACTGTGGATACCATCTGGAGGCGGTGGAATATTGCCGTGGACTCCTTCTGCCGCACCGGCTCTTCCAGCATGACCGGCCGGCTCATGCGCACCAGCCATTGCGGCTCTTTTTTCAGGAGGCAAAGGTGCAGAACCGCATGGAGGATGCGGGCTGGAACCCCGCTGTGGGTGGCATGCAATAGCTCCACCAGGACCCCGATGGCGGTGCGTGACAGCCGACTTTGCAGCGACTGAACCAGCTCCCCAAGCGCCGCCGCCTCTGACCCCGATCGTCGGATTTCGTAGTGCACCTCCAGAAAATCTGGGCGGGGAACCAGGGGTGGCTGGCGCTTTGGGGTCCACTGCATGCTCACCACGCTGTGCGTGGGCTAGTCGGGTGGCTGTGGTGATGTCTGGCCGATCAGACATGCGTGGGCGGTACTGATCTGCAAGCCGCCGGAGCCACGCTGCACTTGAGCCAATGTAGCGGCCACAGTGCAGTTCCATCGCCTCACACAACCGCTCCTCTTTGAAGACGTCCGGCTCTGTCGGGAAGTACTCACCGTCGGGGCTGATGGATGACAATTGTTGAAATCCGGCTTTGGGGATTTTTAGGGCCGCGGCGGTTACTGAAGTAATCCCTGTCCCCCGCAACTTGCCCTCCGTCAGCTGGAGTGCTCTGAGGAACGCCGCGTCCTGCCGGTCTGCCCACCATGCTGTTAGGCGATCCCGGGCAGCCAGTTGGGTGCCCTCAAACAACTTGACGGCCGCTTCCGCGGCCAATCGAAACCCATTGGAGGATGATGGGATACCGCCGTTGATGCACTCCCAGTACAATGTGAATGCGCCATCGCGCGACAGGCGGGCACACCGGGCCCACCAGAATGCCAGGCTGGCCATGGCGGCCGCGGAGGCCAAGTGCGACGGATTTGCTCTCCGAAAGCGGAACAGACGGCCCGCCGGATTGGCCTGTGATAGGTACTCGCAGCGCACGCTAAAGTCGCAAGCCACTGCCAGATGGGTACTCAAGGCTGGCAGCAGGAACTTTTCGCAAGCGTGCACTGGTGACTGAGCACTCACCAGGACCCAGTCCAGCTCCCTCCGGGACAATCCTGCTCTGTTGGCGACGATGTTGGTGGCCTCTCCGGGGCGGTAGAGGTGGGTAAAGCCAACCTAGTACCTGCTGTATGTGCACGCCTTGCGCAGCCAGGCCCCAGAATCATCCGCCAGGTCAGCGTTCATGTCGCCTGCGACTATCTTCACCCCGCCGGGATGCCTGGCGTGGAACGCGGCGCTTCGGAGAATATTGAGCCGCGTGTTTGCGGCCCTCATCCCCGGCGGGAAGTGCACATTTGTGACCACGACGGGGACATTCTCCGAGACGGGGATGCCCACACTGAGGGCATGCTCTTCCTTGTCGGACTGCAGCGGAGCCTGTGACTGCAGCTGGTGATGGATGAGAATTGCCAGGCCCCCGCCAGGCACCACGGGGCCCAGGACGTCGCGATAGGGGACCCCTCTGAGACTGTCATCGACAAACAGGGGGCCCGCCTCTTGTAGACATACCACTTGCAGCTCAAAATCAACCAAGAGCGCCAGCAGCATCCGCATCTTGGAAGCCAGAGCTCCTGCATTAATGGTGAAGATCAGAAGCTGTGTGATGCCGGTAGGCAGGGTGTCGAACTTGGGGATGTAGCTGCCATCGTGCCGAGCACGCAACTGTTGATACAGACTGACGTCTCCTGGTGGCTGGTGGTCGCAGACGCCAGGGGAGCACAAGTTGCGGGCTGCTGTGGACAGAGAGAAGGCAGATGCACCACTGAGGTCGGATACGTGGACTTCGTGCCATACCCCGGGTAACGGTGGACCCATTGGGCAAGGCGCCGCACACCGGCATCACTGGCGGACGAGCTGGGTCACACGGTTGGGTCAGGACCAGGCGCTGCAACCGGGGCCGATCGCAGCGGGGGCAGAGGTCAAAGATGAGCCAGGGGTCCATGCACCATTCATCCTTGAGTCATGGCCCCTACAAAGCGACGGTAGCTTGTCACTCTTGAGGACCCGTGGGGAATGGCTCACACGTGATCCAAAATGCCTTAACCCCCTTAAATTTTGCGCATTATAGGCTTGCCATATGGCGTGGCGGTTTTGCCCACCGCATCAGAGAGCCCTCTGGTATACGCATATGAACTCTGGGTCTTTGCCATGTGCCCCGCTTTGTGGGGATCCACTGTATCATATACCGGAGACGCCCACTTTTCCCAGCACAATCTTGAGTACTCTTTGAACTTCTGGAGTCAGTCAAGAAAAAAAAAGAACTGCGCAGAGCGCCTTCTTGAGGGCGGTCACAATTACAGGCACCGGGCCTCTGTTTGGGACTCGAAAGCTGTGGGTGCTGGGGCACTCGGCAGAGAGGCACGGGCCAATGGTGCGGCACAGGAGAGCGCGGTTACCGCCTCCCCGTCTCCCGGGGGCTCTGCCTGATCCAGGACGGCCTCAATGGCTGAGGCGATGGGGTCTCTGTCCGCTGCCGGATCGCGTAGCTGCCCGCGAACGTGCTGCAGGTTCCAGTGCAGGTTTCCTACAGCTGCCTTCAGGTCAGAGCCACGTCTGCTGCCCCCCAGCACCAAGTGCAGTATCGCCGCCGGCACTTCGGGAACCAAGGTTGGCACGGGGAGGTGCTGGGGTAGTCATTGGCTCTTGCCTTTCCGTTGGCACGCGCTGTGGCCTTATCGGGGCGAGCCCCCCAAGCTTGCCCCAACGACTCACGCCGCGGGCTTGGCGTCGCGGTCTCACGCCTACTGCGGTCTAACTGTCTGCTCCGCGGGGTTTTTTTGCCACGACTCCCCGGAGTGATGGCCGCCGTGGTGAGGGGCGGCGTTCCCTCCCTGTGCTGCCGTCTTCCGGTTGGAGGTGGCCCAGGGGGCGGCGGCGGGAAGCCGCCACGAGGTGAGCGCTCTCTGCTTGGCTGGGACCGGTATGCCCGGTCCCTGTACGTGGCATACGGTTTGCGGCCGTAGGCGGTATGCTCGGGGCTGTCGTATGAGCGCCTTCGGCTGTGTTGGCGGTGGTAGCTCGACTTGTGGTCCTCGCTGAGCGACGGGCGCTCGTCGTCGCCGTCCTCGGCGGATCCGCCGCGCCGGCGACCGCGATGACAGCTGCCACCGTACGTGTTGTGAGTGGTCTTGGGCCTTACGGCCAATGAGCACGTACGCCCCGGAGGCCGTCTCGGCCGGGTGAGAGTCAGAGCCGCGGGATGCGCGCCGCCACGCCTCGTGCGGTACGACCACGCTACATGACCCCTCGTGCAGTGCCCAATCCGGGACCGTCGTGGGGTGCGCTAGAGCTGCGGATACCGCCCCTGCCACTTCCGCCGGGGGCAGGCCCAGCAGGCCCTCCGGCCGCAGGCTGACATATCGCTCCTCCGGGCTTGGGCTGGTCTGCTTCCGGTTTGATTGCGACGAGGGTCGGTCTCGTTCTCGACTGTCCCCGGCTGTACGCTCTGGCGATGGGCTGCTGTCGCGATGACCTCGTGGTGCGCCTGGTACCCGATCGTAGTATCGCGCTGCCCAGCGTGGTACGAGACGGGCCCGAGCGTTCGTGCACAGGTGATCGTTGGTGTCGCGGATGGTGGAGACTTCGGGCACATGAACTACAAACGGAACGTACGCCTCTCAGAAGGTGTCTAAAGTATCGGCTTGCATGAGGGCGTCGACAAATGGTTCCGGCAGGCCTTGTCTCGCTCCAGCCACTGCCACGTGCGCACCCAGGGTCTTCCACTCCCAGTCGGCTGACCGCGCCGCCAAGATCTCCTCCGCCTCTTCCAGTAGCTCCTCCTTGGTGGTGGGCGTTGCCTGCAGCAGGCGCTTGTCCTCTAGATATGTGCGCCCCTCCGTTATTGCCGTGGCTGCCGCCCCCGAGTCAGCACCAAAGTGCCCGGCTTGCGACGTGAGGATGGTCCTCAGCTGCTTGCCGGTGGAGGCCTGGGCCAGTGTGCGGGGTGCTGCCGCCATGGAGGGGAGGGGGGCCATCCGCAGCTGCACATTCGTCGCGGGTGCCCGGATGTGCTCCGGGAGTATGCCCTGATACGTGTCCCGGGCGGACTGTAGCTCCGACTCGAGTCTCCGGTTGTCGTCGAAGTGGGGCAGCGCCTTTGGGGGCCTTGTTGGCTGAGCGGCCGATCCCGGCCCTGCCATCTGCTCCGACGGTCGGGGGCCGAGGGCGGCGGGTCATCGGCTCTGCGCTCTGGTACGCGAGGGTGGGGCAGCATCGATGGCATGGCAGATTTTATGGCGTGCTACAGCT
The DNA here is from genome assembly GCA_964036045.1 of Eutreptiella sp. 'Long Island Sound 2002'. NCBI lineage: Eukaryota > Euglenozoa > Euglenophyceae > Eutreptiales > Eutreptiaceae > Eutreptiella > Eutreptiella sp. 'Long Island Sound 2002'. The sequence continues at coordinate 1,374,102 of OZ038390.1, read as the reverse complement.
TGGTGTCCGACACGGGGTTGTCCAGAGGTAGGCCACTAGCGTCCGCGGGGGAGCTGAGCCTAGATACCTTGAGTCCATTGCGCCTCGCCCAGGCGGCGTCCACCGCTTGCCAGAACCAAAGCCAACTCATCATCACTCGTCCGGCCGCCACATGATTCTAGCTTTGATTCAGCAGGCGCCTAAAGCTTGCGCGTGACCACGTCCGCCATCAGCGCAATCTCGTCTTTGCACGTGCACTTGTCGAGGAAGTCCAACACTTCAGCTAGCACTTCCGCAAAAGTATCCCACGAGACGGATGGACATTTGGAGGCCAGAATGCTGGGGTCGACCTCGCCCAAGGTACCCGTCACCCGTGCCAGGTACAGCGGCATGGACGACTCCGCGTTGGGGGGCACGGGCCAGCGAGATACTTCGGTGCCCTACGGCCCGTGCTCAGCCACAAGCAGCACGCCATCTGACTCTTGGTCTCCCATAGCTCTCGTGACATTCCACAGATCTGCAGACTTCAGCTGCCCCTGTTGCTTCGCCAGGCTGAGCTTGGCAAACACTAGTTGTGCCTCGTCTCAACTTTTGTTTGCGTCTCCAATGTTTAGGCAGTTTTCCTGTCTTTGTTTTTGTTAACCCATGGACGGGGTTGAGCAGCCTAATCAGAACCAGCACGAGTCAGCCGAGGAGCGGCTGGCGGCGCAAGCCAAAGAAATTCAAGAACTCAGAGAGCAACTCGCCCGAGTGGCAGTGAAGGAGGGGCCCCGCCTGCCCCCACTGAGCGTACCAGAAGTAAACCGAGCCCTCGAGAAGCCCCAGTTGGCACAGTGGATGAGACTCATGCTGTCCAACATCAAGGCGTACGTGCGCCTTAGAGCTGGTGAGGTGGGGGAGATCCCCCGACCAAGTGAGTTTGGCGGCCAGGCGACGGAGGCCGCAGTCGACCCAGGAGAGCAGCTGGCGTGGAGGGTCTGGGACTGCGTGTCCCAGTCCCAGGCGGCGTATGCCCGAAGGTATGCAGGGACGCACGGAAAAACCAGCTCCGAGTCCAACCAGTACACCACGCTGGAGGAGGCATGGAAGGAACAAGGATCGGCCTTCACGTGGCGGAGCGTGAAATTCAGGGAGGTGGGAGGAGTACTGCAATGGCAGTCGAGGCAGGGCGAGTGGATCCCTGTGGACTCGCCGCTGAGCGGGGGGTGCCAGAGGTGCGCGCAGCGGGGCTCCCCCGACGAACGCCACTGGCACTTTAGATGCCCACACTGGTCCTGACAGGACCGACTGGAGCCCGGACCGGCCGCCCCGGGCTCCGGCGTTGCGGACACGGCGGCAGAGATGCGGGCGCTCGCCCGCCGGTGGGAGACAGCAGCCCGGTCAGACGACCCCTGCTCACCGGAGGAAAGTGCCATGCAGTCCTGGAGACCGAGAACCCGCTCGCAGTACGCGTCCCGACTCCGGGCCTTGGCGGCTTACGCGGACCGCACGGGCCCGCCTGATACAGCCGCAGCACTGGCAGGCCTCGTGGCGGAGCGGGCGCAAGCCGGGGCTACAGTGTCAGCCCTGCGGGGTATTACCTCCGCGGTCAGAGCCGTGGAGGACCTCCAGTGGCTGCCCCCAACAGTCACCACCTTGCACAAACGGATCGCGGCGGGAGCCGCATCCTCGGGCTCTCAGCCCTATCTGTCCCCAGCAGGTTTGGTCCGGCTGGTCGAAAAGGCCAGAGACTCCAGACACGGAGCCGTGTTCAGCGCATTGGCCATCATCAGCTGGGTATGCTACCTGCGGGTGGGCGAAGCAGCTGGCATCAAGGTTACTGACCTGGCTATGCCAGGCTTTGTCCAGTTTTGGAACTCCAAGACAGGGGAGGAGGGGTACACCACCCGCCCCCTGTACAGGTATGCGGACAGCGTCCGGGCGTGGCTTCATGGCCACATGGTTTCGCTGGGCCGGTCCTCAGACATGCTCGTCTGGCAGTCAGGGGAAGCGGGGTTGGAGGCAGGCATGGCCGACGCCCTGGCGAGCACCGCCCACTTCCGGGCCAGGTGGCACGCCCTGCGCAGGGGAGGCGCCGCAGCGACTTGGGCCCGTAAACCAGACCTCGCCTACTACAAATGGTGGGGCAGATGGCAAAGCACGGCCGTGGCGATGCAATACGGCACCAAATGGTCAGACCCGGGAGTCGTTGCCCCTACGGTGCTGCCCGCATGGTCCCGTGACCAGGGGCCTTTGCCGACTCCGGAACGCGTGGGCGTCCTGGCCCTGTGGGGATCCCCGATGTTCCCCAGTATCGCGAGCGCCCTCAACACCCCGACCAAGCGCAAGCCGAGACTTCCGCGAGGTCAGAAGCTGGAATCCACTGCGAGCGGCACGCTTGGGGGAGGAGGCGACGGAGACCAAACCGCGGCCGAGCTGGAGGACTCCCCAGGGGACGGCTCTGCTGAGGTGGGCCTGGGGCCTGACACAGCTCCTACCCCCCCTCCACTTCCTCCTTTGGCCTCTGCCATTGAGCGCGGCGCCGTGTCTCGGGAAGATGCGGGTCAGCTGTGCACGGTGGCGGGGCCTTTGGTGGCCGTGGGGGGGGGGGGGGGCGTGCGGGCCGGGGACGGCAGCCGGGCCCATCAATGTCGATTCCGACGTGGACACCGACGACAACAGCGAGGATTCTGGAAGCGAGCCCTTTGGCAAATTCGTAGTCGGCGGCGCCAGGGGCTCCCCCGGGCGTCGACAGGCCGGAATTGCCAGGTTCGTTGGACGGGAGCGTAAGCCGTGGTCCTCCAGGGCAGCCGTTGGCCTAGTCAGAGGAGGACCCGCAGCGGGCTCGAAAGCTGGAGTGGTGGGCCGTGTCTACCGCACATACGCGGGGCCGCGTCGCGCTAAGGTGGTCCCGGATGGTACGCAGGCCGTGCGATCTCGAGCCCCCGCACGCCGTCAAGCTGGGAGACCTCGTTTGGCCCAGCAGATCGGAACGCCGCAGCCCAAGCGCATCAAGCTCGGGCAGGGCGGGCGTGTCCGGACGCCGGAGGCGCAAGGCCCGGTGGAGGGTGCCTTCGTGGCTGCAGCTGAGCGTCTCAAGGCCAAGGCTTGGGGGAGGGCGGGCCCAGTGGCGTCGCCCACCCCCCCTCTGTAAGGGTCCCGACAGGGGTGGGAGGGTGCAGGAACAGCCCCCCCTCTTCCTGGAGTTCATGCAGGCGATCACCCCCCATTTTCACTGGATAGCCGAGCGGGAACGTTGTGGCTTGTGGATGGTTGCGAAGAGGGTGGATTTGTGGTTGAATAGAGTATTCGATACAGCCGAGGATTTCCGCTTGCAAGGGGCTTTACCCGCTCTCCTGGGCGCCTTGCGCAAGCTCCACCCGGACGCCTGGGAGGCATGCCTCCATATCAACACCTCCCCCATTCCGCGGTTCATGGGGGGGGTCGAGGATGCCATTTTGGACCGGGGATTGGGACCGGTAGGCTCCCACCAGCTACCGGACGATCTGTGGGACGCTGTCGTACCGCCCTTCTACCACGGAGGGCTCCAGGATTTTGACGTCGAGCAAGAGTGGCAGGACGGGGATAGGGTGGTCCGAGGGGCAACCAGATGGGTGTCGCAGCAGGTCCAGAGGATAGTGCAGGCGTTGAGGGGGGCGGGGTCTACGAGGAGCCGGCTGACCCCCCCCCCCGCCCACGTGTTACCCCTTCGTCATCCCCAAATCATCCGAGAAGGTCTCCTTGATCTTGAGTTGCGTCAAGATCAACAAGAGTGACGGGGGCAAGCCCCCCACTTTTAGATTGGATTCCTGGGAGGATTTGGCTAGGTCCTTGTCGGCATTCCCGCCTGATGTGGACCTCTACGGCCTCCACATTGACCTCAAAAATGCGTTCTGGAGCTTTTGCTTGCCCCAGGGTGCGCGCCAGGTTTTTCGCTTCCGGCCCGCCCCCGGGGCTCCGCCTGTGGCGCTGTCGCGCCTACCGTTTGGCTGGAAATACAGCCCCTATCTGTGCCAAACGAGTTTGGCACGCATTCTCCAGGGGGTACTGCCCCCCGAGATACTCTTTGTGCACTACCTCGATGACTTTTTGCTCGTCTTCACTGATAGGGAGGTGCTCAGGGAGGCGGGGCGAGTGGCAGTGCGTGCCCTGATCGAGGCTGGTTTCCTCATAAGTCCTAAGAGTGTCCTTGACCCGGTGCCTGTGGCGTCATTCCTGGGGAAGGAGCTCGACTTGCAGGCCAGGCGGATCAGGAGCCATGAACAAGCACTACTCCAGTTGTGGGCGGGATGGCTGAGGCTGGCGGTTGGCGCAGGCAACGACCGGCACCTCCAAAGCTTCCTGGGTTTGCTGAATTGGCATGTGCGTCCGAGGGGATTGGGTTGCCCTTTCGCGGCGGGCGCCTACTGCTGGTTGCGCTGGGGTAGGACGGTGGGGGGGGTCAAACAGCCGGCCCAGGGCTTCCCCCTGAAAATGCTGGGCAGCCTCGCAACTTTGGTGGCGTTGGCGGCCGAGCCCTGGCAGGCTCCGGGCGGGGAGGCCTGGCGGCAATTGAGGACCCTCAAGTTTGGGACTGAGGATAGGCTTTCGTGATCATCTCTGTGGTGCGGGGGCGTCGTCATCTGTGTCGATGGAGCGCGCGATGCGGGGTGCTGGAGGGTTGGGGCGCTCGTGCCGGGAGTGGGTGTGCGTACGCATGTGAAACCTCCTGCCCGCTTCGCCAGCCAGCAAACCACGGAACTGAGGGGAGTGGCGTGGGCTGTCAGGTTTGCGGCCAGGACGGGACACCGATCTGTTACGGTCTGTAGCGACAGTGAGGCAGCCATTGCTCAGGTCCTCAGGCTGCGCGCGACTAGCCACCTGACCCACCACCAAACGGTCCTTCGGTCGTTGGCTAGAATCCTGTGGGTATCGGGGATCGTGCTCCGCCTCGTGTGGGTGCCCTCGGCGCTTCAGCCGGGAGACCCTATGTCCAGGGTGACGTCAGTGTTCGGCGGCTCGCAGGCCAGAGCGGAAGTCGAGGCTTGTTGCACGTGGGATGCATTGCTGGAGAATCTCGGCGAGGCTCGGGTGAGGGGGGTGGTGTGTCTCCGGGGATGCTAGCCCCCCCCCCCCCCCCCAGCAGAGCAGCGGCGGCAGAGTATGCGCCCTCCATGTAGCAACCTTTTTCTTTTGCTATCCGCACCTATGACCAAGCGTCGGGGCTCGCGTGGCGCCCACAAGCGACGGGGTTCCCGTGGAGCCCACCGAAAGGGTCGCCATGGCGGACAGCGGCACCAGCGTTCCGTGGACGCCCAGCAGCGCCGGGCGGCGAAGTGGAGCAGCGTGCTCCGCACCCGCCTTCGCGGCAGGTTGGCGCGCCTGCCCGTCCGCCGGGTGCTGCTCGGCAACGGGGTGCGCCTGTGCCCCCAGTGCCCCCTCCCTGACGACAGGGAGGGGTTTTTGGAACGGGCGGTCCGGGACGTGGCCGCGCGCGCGGGAGGCACGCCGCACCGCCGCACGACCCCCGGCGGCCGCAGCGTCAAACCCCCAGGGCGGCATGCCTGCTGCCAGGTCTGGGAGGTAAGGCTGCCGGGGGGAGTCGCTGTGGCCTCCCTAACGGACTGGAACCAGGGACGCAGGGTTGCTGTACCCTATATATGGATCCAGGCCCGGTATGGGCTGGTGTTGCAAATTGCCCGCCTCTTCAACCCGTGAGGTCCGACGACTGTCGTCGTCGTCTGTGCCTGCCCGGTGCAGTGGGTGTCCCTGACGGCTTGGCCGCTGGGTGCTGATTTGGGTTTGTGTTTTTGGGCCGCGTCGGTCCGCATTCCGCTGGAGCTGAAGGCCGGGTGCTGGGACTAGCCGCCTTTTACCGTTAGTGAGAGTCAGCGACAGTCGTGCTCGCCTGTATCTGCCCTCTGCAGAGGTTGACTCCGGCGGCGTGGCCGCTGGGTGCGCCTGTTGTGTTGTCTTTTTACATGGTTGGCGGCACGGCCGCTGGGTGCTTTATTTACTCACCTTTTTGGGCCAGCATCACTCCGCATCCGGCTGGGGCTGACGGCCGGTTGGTGCGATTAGCCCGCCTCTTTATCCGCAGGGCAAGGCGACCGTCGTGATCGCCTGTATCTGCCCGCTGTGGTGGCTGTCCGGGGCGGCGTGCCCGCTGGAGGAGACCGCCGGGCTTAGGTTGTGGACCCTGTGGTGGATACCTGGATATGGCGGATACCTTTTTGGGCCGACCTCACTCCGAGTCCGGCTGGGGCTGACGGCCGGTTGGTGCGATTTACCCGCCTTATCTGTTCGTGGGGCACGAAGACCGTCGTGACCACCTGTGTCTGTCCACTGTGGTGACTGTCCGGGCGGCGCGGCCGCTGGAGGGGTCCGCCGGGGGTGGCGTTGCTGATTTGGGCCCGGTGCAAGACACGATTCCTGACCTCCCTCCACTTCAGCCTCTGGCCTCTGCCATTGAGCGCGGCGCCGTGTCTCGGGAAGATGCGGGTCAGCAGTGCACGGTGGCGAGTCCCCTGGTTGTCGTGGGGGGGGGGGGGGGTTGCTTCTGTTGCTTTGCCTTTTGCTTGAATACTACGTCAGTTCACATTCCTCTGGGGCTTGGACCGGATGTGGGACCTGTGGTGTGGGAACTGGGTACAGCGGAGAATGAATACCCAAGTCCTGTGCAGTTTTCTTGTGCTCTGCTTGTGCAAACACTAGTTGTGCCTCGTCTCAACTTTTGTTTGCGTCTCCAATGTTTAGGCAGTTTTCCTGTCTTTGCCCGCCCACCCACCCACTGACCGGCTGACCCCCTGAGAGCACCTGCCCTTTCCTGTCCCTTTTGAAACCGATTCCCTCGGGTAGAGTGGGGGATCTAACCGTGCTGCAGCGTGTGGACCAGGGTATAGGGTCAGGGTCCGTATCAGAGTGGGGTCCCGCATCCAGCGGAGTGGTCCGCAGCGCACCCGTCCATACAACCGCCGGTATTCCGGCCTTGGTGATACTTCAGTACTGCCATCCCAAGTCCTGGCTCTGCGCTCTGGTACGCGAGGGTGGGGCAGCATCGATGGCATGGCAGATTTTATGGCGTGCTACAGCTTGGTGTCCGACACGGGGTTGTCCAGAGGTAGGCCACTAGCGTCCGCGGGGGAGCTGAGCCTAGATACCTCGAGTCCATTGCGCCTCGCCCAGGCGGCGTCCACCGCTTGCCAGAACCAAAGCCAACTCATCATCACTCGTCCGGCCGCCACATGATTCTAAACTTGATTCAGCAGGCGCCTAAAGCTTGCGCGTGACCACGTCCGCCATCAGCGCAATCTCGTCTTTGCACGTGCACTTGTCGAGGAAGTCCAACACTTCAGCTAGCACTTCCGCAAAAGTATCTCACGAGACGGATGGACATTTGGAGGCCAGAATGCTGGGGTCGACCTCGCCCAAGGTACCCGTCACCCGTGCCAGGTACAGCGGCATGGACGACTCCGCGTTGGGGGGCACGGGCCAGCGAGATACTTCGGTGCCCTACGGCCCGTGCTCAGCCACAAGCAGCACGCCATCTGACTCTTGGTCTCCCATAGCTCTCGTGACATTCCACAGATCTGCAGACTTCAGCTGCCCCTGTTGCTTCGCCAGGCTGAGCTTGGCAAACGACTTGGGGGGCATAGTAGAGCTGCACACAGGTGAGATGGGGAAGGCTGAGCTCTGCCAGCGCACGGGCCATGTGGCCAACATCAGTGTGAATTGTCCAGCTGACTTGGGTCAGCTCAGCACAGCACTTTGTACACGCCAACAAGTCCATCACGACTGGTAGGTAATGCGGCGGTCCGGCGTCTGCACGCAGCATCTCTGGGCACAAACAGCCAGTTTGGCCGTCAACAGCACACACAGCCTCCTGCTCGATCACGATTGACCGCACAGGGCAATCAGGCACCGCATCTTCAGGCTCCAGCACTGCTCCACGCACCCGGCACATGCTCTGGCTGATGACCTCGGGGAGTAGACACGTTGGCTGGCGCACAAGTGGCCCACTGCAGCAGTCGCTCCAACAGTACATCTTCGCCTCCGCGGGATCCCCGGTGAGCACGCAGGCACTGAACTGCGCGCTACCAAGCACCTCCACGTCGCGCTCCAGCACAGTTCCCCGCACCAGGCGCATGTTCTCGCTGATGTCCTCGGGGAGCAGACACGCGGGCTGACGCACAAGGGGCTCGCTGCAGCAGCCGCTCCAACACCACGTCTACACCTCCTCGGGATCCTCGGTCAGCACTCATGCACTATAGTGCGGGTGCACTGGGGGCGCTGGTGGCTAGGTTGACGGCGCGCGATCAAGCGCGGGTACGCGTCGGGGCATTGCAGTGCGGCGGGGGGAGCAGCCATGTGGGATGGGTGCATGGTGGAGCCGGGGCGACGGGGCGCTCGACAGGGGAGGGTGCCTGTCCCTCACAGCACTGCAGTGATCACCCTCGGGGGGCGCCCTCGGGGGGTGGCAGGGATGGGCCCTGGGCTGACTCGGGGTGGGGCGGGGGGGGCGGGTGGGGCGTACCTCCATGAGAAATGGCGTACAATTCTGAAAACAAAAAAACGGGAGGTTACCTTATGCGGTGTGAATGTTGACGATTTTGTAGGTCACCAATGATCACTCCGGAGGAGCACATGCACGGGGGCCGCCGCAAGCCAATGTGTGACCCTGAGGGGTGTGCGACATTTTTGGGGGCTCTAAGCCCCCCCCCCCCCCCTTGGTTGACCCAAACCTTGGGGGACGGGTTGGGCGGTCAGCCCGGGCTCCCCGGGGGGGGGGGGGTCGGTGGGTACCCCAACATACATACCTCAAATGATCCCCATGACACACTGATCATTTTGTATATCTAGAAGTGGGGTATTTTTTTTTCAAAAAAAGTTGCCCATCAACTCAGGCTCCCATCAGCCAAGGTCCGACCAGGAGGTCGGGTCGGGGTCAAGATCCTTTTTTGTGCTTTTCAGCCATTTTTGAATGCTCCACAAAATTCCGAGTATTTTGAGCACAGACACATAGGGTCGAACAAAAAACTTTCCCCCTGCCGTATGCCCCGGCCGTATGCCCGGGCGCCCACAAAACCCATTGTTCGGTACAACCATTTTGGGGTTTGTAGAGGGGGGGGTGAACCCCCCCCCCGTGGGGTCGGGTCCTGACCAGGATCGGCCCCCGTGAGCACACGTGAGCCGTTCCTCCTTCTGCGGTCATGCCAACACCAATCCTTGCCCTTCTATGCTGGGCCATCTCGGCAAGAAATTGGGGTCATCTCCGTAGGAATTTGGGCCATCACGGTGGGAAATCGTGCCATCGCGGCACGAAGTTGTGCCATCGCGTTCGAGCCACCATGTACAGCCATGTGAGAAGGGGACCATGCTCAAAATGGCACAAAACCTGGTCGCCGACAATGGGGAGGGAGGGGTGTATGCGTATCCCTCATGGTGTGCCTTCCCAAATCCGCCCCCCGTTTGCGCACGGTGTTTGACGGTCCCCACAATCCGCACCACCAAGCGAGTTGTGCCTGTGGGCGTCCCCGGTCCTGAGCAAAGGATGAGGGCGCCTGGCGCGTCGGTGGGAGTGGCGAATCAGTCGGCGGGGCAGCCCGCCACACCCCAACGCTGTTTTGTGCGCCCCCGCCCCGAGCAAACTGAGACCGGGGAGGCACCACCGTCTAAACGTAGGTGTCTGGGGCCGCGTGCAACGGTGGTCAATGCGGCCGCGACGGAGGCGCCACGAGGGCGTTTCGAGGGCCGCCAGAGGGGCCGCCACTGAGCCCCAGTTGTATGTTCCTTTTTTGCCAGTCAGCCGTGACTCTGACCTGCGGCCGGGCGCCGCACGCATACCCAACCACACACGAGCAACCGCTAGCTCAGTGCGAGCGGCATCCTCGGGGGGGGGGGGGGGACTGTCTACACGGTCACTGCCCCCAAAGACAACCCTCTCCGGCGTTGGCCTTGCTGCGAGACGCGGGAGCCGACAATACACCCCCGGTGCCACCTGAGCCGCCGCCTCTCTTTGTCCGTTTTATGGCAGCACTTGCACCCCATGTGGAATGGTTGGCTAGGCGGTTGCGCTGCTCTCAGCAGCTAATGCTGAAGCGTATGCACCTCCTGGTCACAAGGCTTTTTTCAACCGCGGAGGACTGGCGTTTGGAGGGGACCATGGAGACCCGGGTTGGTGCGCTAGGGGAGTTGAGGGAGGAGGCTTGGGATTCTCTCTTGCGTCTGACCACATCGCCCATCCTTGTCCTTATGCGCACTGACCCGTCTTTGGCCGCGAAGGGGTTGGGACGCCTAGGGGCATATGAGATAACGGCTGACCTCTGGCACCGGGTAGTACCGCCCGACTTCGTTGAGCGAGCAATGCCGTATAATGTGGAGGCGGACCCGGAGGGGGGGTTGGGAAGATAGGCCCGGGTGTAGAACCCATCGTGGCGACACTTGACGAGGCGCAGGTCTTGAAGCCGGACGCGACCCCTTCCTCAGTTCTTCCTTTCATCATTCCTAAAAGCAGTGCCAAGGTCAGTCTGATCCTGTCCTGTGTGGGTATGAACGAACTCAAGGGGAAGCCAGCAGGGTTTGATTTGTCCGTTGCCCACACAGGACCTTCCTTGATGCGCAAAGGTACCACTCTATGGGCAGATGCCCCCCGGGCGGAATGGTTGACCTGGCCCCCCATGTATGCCCCGAATGCACGCCGTTCAGTTGCCTGTCCTCTCGGATCCGCTGGCACACCCCGCTACGGCAGATCACGTGATCTTTTGGCTGTGGTTTGCAGTACTGGTAGTCCGTTTTGGGGCTCCACAGCACCGTTGAGCACTAGATGAAGGTGTTTACCACAAGCAAACAAAGCACCAAGACACTGGTCTGACTGAACTCTTCAGGCAGGTTCTCCTGGTCAAATACAGTGCGCAAGGCACAATAGTTCACTGGATGCTGGACCCAGGCCACCGGGGCCGGACACCGCTCGACACAAGAGATGCATCGGGCACACTCCAAGATCGCCTCGTACACTGAACCAAAACGGAGGCATATTCTTCACCAATGTCTCTTCTCACAGCCAAAAGGAAAAGAACCGTTGGCATCCCGTAGGGCTACTCAACTCTCCAGCTTCACCCGAACCTCAACCGAAAGCAATAAAATCGGATACCGCCTAAAAATCAATATCATTCTGAACAGCAAAAGGGCGATAGAAAACTCCCACCTTCCCACACTGCACAGCATCGAAGGGCAGGACGCAAGGGTGGGTTGGTAGGGCAGAAATTAAATTCAGAAAGATCCTCAATGAAAGTGGTAAACAGTGTTCGTCGGGACAAAAAAAGGTTTACCACAAGCAAACAAAGCACCAAGACACTGGTGTGACTGAACTCTTCGGTTAACCTTCAACCTTCCCTTCGACCCCGCCAATCGCCGTGCGCCTAAAAGGCAAAAACACAAAAGAAAAGACAAAACATGCCACGACAATGAATATAAATGCCAGCCTTGACTCTGGCCTCCCACAGCAGGGCACCCACACCGCCGCCCCAGCCTGGATTGGCCAGCCAGCCGGCAATGACCGTGAAGACGGTCGGGTCCGGGCCAGGGCGTCGCCTCCAAACCCCCATCGCTGCTCACTGCAGGCGAGAGCGGGTCAAGCGTGCGGTACAGCCGCAGCCGCCCTTCCTGCCTCCCATCCCTCTGCGAGCGCGCGCGAGACCAACCAAGGTCTATACACCACCGTCCACAAGCCCCAAACCGCCGGATGGATGCGCCGGATAATATCGGGCTCGTGCGCCGTCTCCTGAATGTCGCGTTGCGACGGCACCACCACCCATCACACATCCGTCAAAACCGGCAAGGCCGCCGCCAATGCCGCAACCGCCTCCTCCACCGTGCGGTGCATGATCCCCCCCCCCCCCCGGCGCCCGCAGTGTCCCACAACTGTCCGGTGTAGGACAGTCCCACCGCATGGTCCCTGCCCTGGCCGTTGAGACCCTCGAACAAAACAATTCGCCGGTGGGGGAGGGCAGCCCAAACCAGCGGCACCGGCTGCCACTCCCCACCCCCCGGATACCGGGTGATGGGCCGCAACCCCCAAAGGGGGGCGACCCAGCGATCCCAGTACTGGGGGCGGCTTTGTTGGTGGGGGGTGGGGCGCTGCGCCCGGGCGCAAAGGGTCGCACCCGACGGGTAGCGCGGACCGAGGACGGCTCGGTGTGACGCACCCTTCACGCCCAGGTCCGGCACGCCCCCCGGCATAGGCACTGCGCTCATCCATAGCTCGGCGTTGTCCAAGAGCAGCTCCGCTCCAGGGGTGTGCCGGAGGCCGTCCCACCCAACAGCCCGCCAGCAGATCTTGCATCCGCGCGGCCCCTGGGGCGATCCGGTCCACCGGCTGCAACAAGCACACTTCGCGAACCCACTGGCGGCGGTGTTGGGTATGCGGGAAGGCGGCAACCACCGCGGTACGCCACCGTCGCATGACCGCCATCGTGAACCAGCCCTCCGGGCGCGTGGGGTGCTGCGGGTGCTGGGCTGGCTGCTCGTGCGCTCTCCCGCCGGCCCTACCCCTACCTCTGCCGCGTCGCACCATCAAATAAAAAAGGGTCTGACACAGGGGAGGCAGAAAGGGGGGTCAACCGGGGCCCCGTACCAGGAGGTGCCCCTACGCTGGCCACATGAATCATGGGCCTCCGTGCCTCCCTACGAGGTCACCTCCCCCGGGAAAGGTTGTCTCTGTGGGAAGTGACCGTGTAGACAGTCGCCCTTCCCCGAAGGTGCTGCTCGCGTGGAGCAAAAGGGATTCCCGTGCGCAGTCAGTCTCATGCCAGCGTTAAAAGGCCCACAAAGGTGCACAGGTCGGCGCAATTTAACAGGCGGCCCCACGAGAACCATGCCATCTGCTCTGCACGTGCCATCACCCCGTGAAAATCGGACTCGAGGCGGCTCAGCGGGTCAGCCGGCTGGATCGCACTTGGTCACCAAACCACCCTCACAACCAGGCCCGAGAGGCGAAGCCGCCATGTCAGCGCGCGCAGCACACGCATCTGCTTCCCCGGCCACGTCTTAGCGCGCAACCCTGCGACATGATGCCCTACCGCCGTACTATCGTTGACTATCATTACCGACCGCCACCCCAGAATCGCCGCCAACCGCACTGCCCACGCCAGCCCCTCCAGTTCGGCTTGCTGCTGGTTGGTGACCCGTGCCCGAGGCAACCAAGTGCGAGCCCCAAGCCCAGGGATCAGGCCTCCCACCGAATAGCGGCATAGATCCCAAGCCGCATCGACCCAGATAACCCGGTCGCTCAGAACAGACTTCGAAACCTCCGCCCCCTCGCAAACGGGCTTAGCCAGCCGGTCGAACTCTCAAATAAATTCCCACGCCGGCGGCCGCCACTCCTCCGCAGCCAAAGCCATGGTGGTGGCCAGCCCCTCCTAAACCTTCAGCGGTAACCCTTGTCTGTGGTTCCCCCATCGCATCCAACAATAACTCCCGGCAAACAGGGGGCCGGTCCCCAATCTCGGGCGCACGTGCCACTGCATGAAACCGACCAACTTGCCTACCAGGCTGCTATAGTTCAGCGTCCGCACCGCGACTCGCAGCCATGCACTAAGCATCTGCAAGAACGCACGAGGGTGGGAGGAGACTGCCCGGGTAGACAAATCAAGCCACTTCCCCGGGAAAAAGATACGCTCAACCGGAGTGAGGGTGGATTTCGGGCTCACTATAAATCCGTGTCCCCGCAGTGCCTCGGCTACCAAGGTCATGACTCTGGGTAACTTTGCCGGATCTGGGCCGATCAGAAGGAAATCGTCCATATAATGAAGGCGGACAATCTCCTTCGGTATCAGGGGGGTGACGATCTCGGAAAGGGCAAACTGGCAGATAATCGGGGAGTACTTCGATCCGAAAGGTAGCCTATCCAGACTGTAGACAGCCCCCCCCCCCTTGCACGAAAACGAAACGCACGGCGTGCATGCGCGGGCAACACAAAGGACCAAAACGCATTGGACAAGTCCACGTGCGTGGCATAGTACCGTACCCCCGGTGATGCCTCCGCCAGGAAGCGGGCAACGCCTTAGACTGTGGCTGTTCCCCAGGGGGCCAGGGGTAGGTGGTGCTCCCCTTTCAGGTGCATCTTGTAGAGTGCATACAGGAAAGCAAAACAAAAGGCACGGCATGGTTGGTGCAGTGGTGGGGGGATGGAAATCAGAAACATACGACAGTTGTCTTTGAAGCGACTCAGCATGAGGGCAGGGGTGTGCTTCTGTGGGGGTTCTTGGAGGCAAGACAGTTCCCACTTGTCCCAGCCCTTTAAAGCCTCTGAGAGGGCGATTTTAGGAACGTCCACATTCGTAAACAGGAGCATGAGATCAGCTTTATCATGGCGGGGGAGTGCAGGAAGATATTGTGTAGCCGTCCCCCAGTGGTGCCATCCCATGGTGCTGGGGAGAGGAGAGGTATGCGAAGGCCATTAAGGGTGAGTAGCCCCCACACGGTCTCAACCGCGGTCTAGCAGGGTATGAACCCTTCCTCGGAGAGGTCGCTAGGTGTCACCAGGGGGAAAGCTTCATGTGCAAGCAGGCCATCTTGGTCGCATGCTTGGGGGGGGCAGGGAACCATTAAATTATGGAGTGGGGGGGCGCACAGCAAGGTCTACAAAAATATCGTCGGGAGCCTGTAGGTCAGCGTATTCAGGCATACTCAGCGGGCTCCGAATGTTACGCACAACGGAGTTGACAAATTTTGGGATTGGGGTAGGTTTGAAACAGTGCACTTCACGCCACAGGCACAACATTTCTGCAGCATGTGAAGACAGGAACCCCCCAATAGCCATCCCAATGTCATCTTGCTGCAGAAGGAGGGAGCCAAGCGTGAGGATGGTACTGTGGTGGAGGTCCCATTTGACATACCTCGACAGTTCATCTTGGGAAATTACTATGTGGTAGGGCCCAGACGCTTTTCCTACTATGTCTAGGTTTTTATCTAGCTTCCCTAGGGAGAACCAGACATGCTCACATCGCACATGTTTCCGAAGCAAGCTTAGGGCCCACTCTAGTGCTTTTTCAACTTCATCTCTCGGGATGTTCCAATACTGTTCATCCATATCACCTTCATCAGGGAGGGTACACGACCAGTCCGGGTTCCGGCGCACTAGAGCTAAAAAGGCATCACGCACGTTTAGAAGTAGCGGGGAGCCCAGACTAGGGACCGCTTCCGCGGCTGCATGCACCACAGCTTCAGGGAGCGGCCCGTAGTTTTGCCCGAGGTTTCAAGTGGATGGCCAGTAAAAGTGACAATTTCCCTCCATTTCAGCCCATGCCCGAGCGACGAGGCACTGTATTCCCCTGCCTTCCATTTTACAGTGGAGTAGACGGAGGGGGTGCTGTGGGGCAGTGGGGCATCAATCATCACTAAGTGCGCCAGCATGTCCCGCAGGCTGGCAGGGGAGGCGTAAGCTGTGGGCAATTGGCCATGGCGTTTCGCATCAACTGTCATCCCTGCTTGCTGTGCTAAGGAAACTATGAGGCACAAGCCATCAACTTTGGCTAGGTACGGGTTGGGGGCAAAGCCCAAGATACGGAACTTTTTCTCAGTCAGGATGTTGTGGAGAGGTCATTGCGAGCATGCTCCGTGCAAATGCATCCCTTGCCCGCACCCCAGACTCCCACCTCGCCAGGACTTGGCGGATGCGTAAAATCCGCTCACCTATTGATTTATCTGCCCCTGCCCGCCTGATCTATGCCCTTCTTGGCAGTGCTGTTTATGTGGGGCAGCTCGGCTGCATCACCTAGCCGCGCCCCCACATTGTGCTCTTTCGTGAGCACCATTGTGGTGGTAAAGCCCTCATCAAAACCTACAATGGGAAAACCCATAAAGGTAAGAAGACCTTCGGTGGCACTCCCGTTCCCTCTGTGCCCAAACTCATTGCTAGATTTGGGGCTGGAATGTTTAGCGTGCTTCCCATGCAATATGTGACCACTGAGGATCCCCTTTGTCTGGAAGGTGAGTGGAATACCCTCTGTGCCCCCACAGTCAATGCCCGGGATCCAGCCCATGTGCCCCTGTGCAAAGAATGGTCAACTTTGCTCATCCTCATTGCCAACCCCTCTGAGTGCAAACAGTATGGGAAACTTGTAAATACCATAATTGCCAAACATGCCCAAGTAGGCCATCGAAATGACCTATTATTGTTCATGGCGGATGTGAATACCTACATCAAGGGCCCGCAGTTCGACAGACTCTTTTCTATGGTCTCCAGAAGAGTGAGCCGTGAGCTGTGGGTTGTGCTCCCAAGGCGGATTACCCTCCACCTTCCCTCCTACTCCCACACTCTAAGCCCGTGGCTGCAAGACCTCGTGCAGCATGCCTGCACTAAACATTCCGCCCCCTGAGGCATCAAACACTGGCTAATGCGTGCCGTCACTGTTCTGCCATAAAGGCTGCCAAGGTGATTGACGCCGTACGTAAGCACCGTGCAAGTTTTCTAAAGGCGAACAAGTATGTACACTCGGAACTACCAACCGGCATGCTAACTGAGCTTTTACGCCGCACATCTCTGGACCATGGGCAAGCCCCACACCGGCAACCCAGGACCATGGGGATAGTGCGCCCTACCAGCATACATAGTGTTTGCAGCAAGTGGGTCTGGCGAGGGGGCAACATTCACATCGATCCAATCTACCCACACCAATCAATTGATGGACTGCTCCAAACCCCCCAACAACCACCATCGGCTATCCACAGCCAAATGAAAAAGTGTGTTACAATTACAATGTCAACCGGATTACTTTTTCATCGTTATGAGTCGCACCCGTGGGCCAACCCCACATTGGCGGTCCAAGACCACGGGTTCAATATTTCCCCCGCGTAGCAGCCACAACAAGCCGTTGTGGGGGAAAGAAACCACTAGTTGTGCCTCGTCTCAACTTTTGTTTGCGTCTCCAATGTTTAGGTAGTTTTCCTCTCTTTGTTTTTGTTAACCCATGGACGGGGTTGAGCAGCCTAATCAGAACCAACAAGAGTCAGCCGAGGAGCAGCTGGTGGCACAAGCCAAAGAAATTCAAGAACTCGGAGAGCAACTCGCCTGAGTGGCAGTGAAGGAGGGGCCCCGCCTGCCCCCACTGAGTGTGCCAGAAATAAACCGAGCCCCCGAGAAGCCCCAGTTGGCGCAGTGGATGAGACTCATGCTGTCCAACATCAAGGCGTACGTACGCCTTAGAGCTGGTGAGGTGGGGGAGATCCCCCGACCAAGTGAGTTTGGCGGCCAGGCGACGGAGGCCGCATTTGACCCAGGAGAGCAGCTGGCGTGGAGGGTCTGGGACTGCGTCTCCCAGTCCCAGGCGGCGTATGCCCGAAGGTATGCAGGGACACACGGGAAAACCAGCTCCGAGTCCAACCAGTACACCACGCTGGAGGAGGCATGGAAGGAGCAAGGATCGGCGTTCACGTGGCGGAGCGTGAAATTGAGTGAGGTGGGAGGAGTACTGCGATGGCAGTCGAGGCAGGGCGAGTGGATCCCTGTGGACTCGCCGCTGAGCGGAGGGTGCCAGAGGTGCGCGCAGCGGGGCTCCCCCGACGAACGCCACTGGCACTTTAGATGCCCACACTGCACCTGACAGGACCGGCTGGAGCCCGGACCGGCCGCCCCGGGCTCCGGTGCTGCGGACACGGCGGCAGAGCTGCGGGCGCTCGCCCACCGGTGGGAGACAGCAGCCCGGTCAGACGACCCCTGCTCACCGGACGAAAGCGCCATGCAGTCCTGGAGACCGAGAACCCGCTCGCAGTACGCGTCCCGACTCCGGGCCTTGGCGGCTTACGCGGGCCGCACGGGCCCGCCTGATACAGCCGCAGCACTAGCAGGCCTCCTGGCAGAGCGGGCGCAAGCCGGCGCTACAGCGTCGGCCCTGCGGGGTATTACCTCCGCGGTCAGGGCCGTGGAGGACCTCCAGTGGCTGCCCCCAACAGTCACCACCTTGCACAAACGAATTGCGGCGGGAGCCGCATCCTCGGGCTCTCAGCCCTATCTGTCCCCAGCGGGCTTGGTCCAGCTGGTCGAAAAGGCCAGAGACTCCAGACACGGAGCGGTGTTCAGCGCATTGGCCATCATCATCTGGGTATGCTACCTGCGGGTGGGCGAAGCAGCTGGCATCAGGGTTACTGACCTGGCTATGCCAGGCTTTGTCCAGTTTTGGAACTCCAAGACAGGGGAGGAGGGGTACACCACCCGCCCCCTGTACAGGTATGCGGACGGCGTCCGGGCGTGGCTTCATGGCCACATGGTTTCGCTGGGCCGGTCCTCAGACATGCTCGTCTGGCAGTCAGGGGAAGCGGGGTTGGAGGCAGGCATGGCCGACGCCCTGGCGAGCACCGCCCACTTCCGAGCCAGGTGGCACGCCCTGCGCAGGGGAGGCGCCGCAGCGACTTGGGCCCGTAAACCAGACCTCGCCTACTACAAATGGTGGGGCAGATGGCAGAGCACGGCCGTGGCGATGCAATACGGCACCAAATGGTCAGACCCGGGAGTCGTTGCCCCTACGGTGCTGCCCGCATGGTCCCGTGACCAGGGGCCTTTGCCGACTCCGGAACGCGTGGGCGTCCTGGCCCTGTGGGGATCCCCGATGTTCCCCAGTATTGCGAGCGCCCTCAACACCCCGACCAAGCGCAAGCCGAGACTTCCGCGAGGTCAGGAGCTGGAATCCACTGCGAGCGGCACGCTTGGGGGAGGAGGCGACGGAGACCAAACCGCGGCCGAGCTGGCGGAATCCCCAGGGGACGGCTCTGCTGAGATGGGCCTGGGGCCTGACACAGCTCTCCTCGTGGGTCCGCTCTTCATTGCTGATAATGTTCCTTCCGTTCTTGTTATTCTTTTTGTTCTCGGCACTTGGACGCACCAGGCGCCGACAAGGGTTGAAAATTACAAGCATTACAAATGCAATTTCTGATTTCTCCTTTGACAATCTCTTGTGAACCATCTACTTGGGAACCAGGCACTCGCCCATGGGCGGATTGGATTGATGTGGCTAGTTTGCACAAGCAGAGCACAAGAAAACTGCACCCCCCCCCCCACGGCAACCAAAGGCCCCGCCGCCGTGCACAGCTGACCCGCATCTTCCCGAGACACGGCGCCGCGCTCAATGGCAGAGGCCAAAGGAGGAAGTGGAGGGAGGGTAGGAGACGAGGCCGGCGGCTTTTTGCCGGCCAGAGAAAAGAAGAAACAAAAGTGGTGAAATTCCTAGCAAAAGCAAACAAATGCCAAATCCACACAGTTATGCGCAATCTGGGGACTTACGTCAAACGCCCAGCCACCCAGCACAATGGCCCAAATACCACTGTCAACCACTCCCACCCACAGCAACACCCTAGGTTGTTGTCCACATGGAGCAGGCTGCACAGGAGTGAGCCTCCTCTCAATGCACATAATAGACCATGAGCAACAAGGCAACAGAGAGAACACCGGTGCAACGGTGCGTTGTTGTCGTTGGAGCTATCCACTTGTGGTTACAAGTTTGGCACTTGCGGCATATTGCTGTCCATTCTTTATAAACCACAAGTGCAGTCTATTCAAATGCTCAGGGAGTGCTAGAGCTGTCCGGGAAACTTTTGAACCATGTGCACACCACCAGGGTGTGTCCCTGGATGGTAGGTGCTTACCATGGCTCCAGCTGGGACCGATCCCGTGGAACACTTATCCCTTCTTGAGGATGCTGTGCAAGGCATTTTTCTTACTTAGAAAGAAAGCGCCCGTGGCCACCCCCAGGGACGAGCTGATCCCGGGGATGCCCCTATGGCACTCCGTTTGGTTCAAAGATACCCACAACAACACATATTAATCAACAGCAACGATCCGTAAAGGGGTACGCACGGTGTCGCATATGGACAGTCAAGAGGGGGGGGGGCGCCCTCCTCACACGTGGGTGTCACTATATCGAGCGGCACTGGGGCTGCAGCATGCCCGGCCGAAGCCGAGGCCCTCCAGCCCCCCAGAGGCCACCTCGTCATTTTGGCTAGCGTGGAACTAGCGACCCATGCTCCGCTACCTGATGAAACTCTCTATTGAAGCACCCCGACAATAACCAGAGGTATGGCAGGCATGGCCTAAGTTGCTCCTACCCGCAGCGGACAGACAATTCATGCAAACAACGCTGTGGAAAAAAGTCACGGTAGGGGTCCCGATCGCCAACTGGCAGCCTAATGGGACGGCGTGCCCAATATGCGGGCTACTGGAGACGACACAGCATGCTTTGACAGCCTTGAAATACTTCTCAATGGCGGCACATGTGGCGTCGCAATGCATGGGCCCAGCTGCCACGAATTATGCGTCAAAACGGACCCCACAGTCATCCTGTGGGACCAGCCGGGGCTGTCCCTCACGACCCCATTGGGAACCACCCTCCGGTCAGCAGTCAGGGCGGCGTGGTCCCACAAGTGTATGGTGAAAATCAATGCCCGCAAGGGGCGCCCGTGATGGGACCAGTTCCTAACACTGTGGATAAAGATGCTGCGGGGGTTTGAATAACACCCCACGCCGACCCTACCTGCACGCGAAATCTCACTGCTCGTACATGCAGTGCAGTCCATGAAGGACCACACAGTACTCCAACACCCCAGGGTGGCGGTCTCCAACACAGGCTCCCCCCTAAACTCTATGTACCCGCGCGCAAGTGGAAACAAAAAGTTGTAAAATGCGGAGGCACTTGCGGTGCAATATGAAGCCACCATCTAGACATACTGGGAGCAAGGCTGTGGCGTCATCCATCCGGATGGTTCCTCAGACTAGCACCCAGAAGTGGTCTGGGTGGGGCGATATAGCGTGTTTTTTGGCGACCACCGCGACATGGCGAAGTACATCTGCCTCGGGGAGGAACAAACCAACAATCGCGTGGAGCCGAGGGCGGCCCTCCGCAGTCTGTACGGGCACATGGGAGGGCACCAATCCCTGATCTACCCCGATTCACTGCTGGTGGTCAATGGAGTGCTAGGTTGGGCACAACGATGGCGCTGACATGGATGGCAAAACAACTCAGGGGCGGTGGGACATGTGGACACGTGGACACAAATACTCCACATGGTCGAGCAACCGTGGGAGGCCATTAAGTCGCTTCGCGTCACATCGGCATAAAAGGCAACAAGCGGGCAGACCTCTTGGCGGATGTAGGATGATGCCGCTCCTCCTTGCTTTTTGGGCTCATCTCCATCCGCCCCCCCCCCCCCTCCCCCACCAGAGGACGAGGAGTCACATGACGAGCAGGAAGACTCTATCTGGGGATTGGACGAGGAATACGTCTCGCATCCTACATCGGCGCCGAGCATAGGTATGGAGACGGAAACACCGCCGGGGTCCCAGCTGGGAACTCCGGCCAAGCCACAGTCCCCACCGCCGACCCCGTTGGGGGACATTGAAATCTACACCCCGGTACAGATAATTAAGATGCCCCGGCTGCAGATGCCAGGTTCCAGCATGCCCTGGCCCAGTATGAAGCCAACTAGGACCACCGGGACGGAGTGAACGCCCGCAGCAGGTGGGCGACACCTCACGCCGCACCAAGTGGGCCCGGTGCGCACAACGTTCCGGACCCCACAACCGGACTCCCCTCTGTCCCTCCAAGCATTCGTACGGCTGCGGGCATCGTTGGAGTTGGTGGCTACGGAAGGCGAGCACCCCATCACCCCCCGCGGCCTGAATTTTTCAGACTCGTCACAGGAGGCCCGCTCGAACGGATTTGCGCCGCCCTTTCCCTCCACGGCATGCACGCTGTCATGTCGCACGGCAAGATCACGTTGCCAAACCCCTGAATGTTGAATGATGTTTGTACACTAACTTTAACCTGACCCGTACCCACTGGGTTTTCGAATCCTAAGGCCCCCGCCACACCCGACCAAGTGTGGCCCGATGGGGCCAGCTACTGCAGCAGCACGGAGAGCGAGTGACCCCTGACCAGCATGTACGCCTCACCCAGTAGAGCCGGGAACGCGAATGCGGCCAGCGAAGGTACAGTCGAATGATGAACATCAGTTCAACGGACACTCAACGGACACGCCACACGCTGGCATGGTGGACTGAAGGCGATGAAAGTCGCGGGGCAGCCTAATGCGGACACTGCAACCTGACCATAATGAGGCCCACACCGCTGATCCTCACATAGCGCGGTTTTATTTTCTCCCCGCGCGGAGCGTTGGGAAGCCTAGGACGGCAGGCGTTAAGTAGTGCCTTGCCCCCACATATGGGCCCCTTGAACGCTGATTGCCATATAGCGCTTCGTTATTATCTCCCTGTGCCGAGCGTTGGGGTCCCCGGAGATGGCGGGGTTATGTAGCCCCTTTGCCCACAAATGTGGGCCCCTTGAACAGCGATCGTCAAATAGCGCTTGCTTATTCCATCCGTGCGCTGAGCGTTGCGGACACCCCAAGCGGTAGGGATTATGTAGCCTTTTTGCGCACCCCCCCCCCCCAATCGCCGATCGTCACATGGCACGTTCTTATTTTCTCCCCACGCTAAGCGTTGGGCCCCCCCGAGAGTGTAGGGATTATGTAGCCACCTTGCCCCCACATGTGGGCCCCTTGAACGATGATTGTTACACCGTGTGTTCTTATTTTATTCGTGCGCTCAACGTTGTGGACCCCCGAGACTGCGGGGGTTATGTAGCCACTTCGCCCACACTTGTGCCCCACCCCTGCACGACCGTTCATAGTCACATGGTGCTTTCTTACCCCCCCCCCCCTGCCCTGAGCGTTGGGACCCCCGAGACGGCAGGAGTTATATACCGACTTTGCGCGAACATCTGGGCCCCTTGAAGATTGATCGCCACATAGCGTCTTGTTATTGTCTCCCCGCGATGAGCGTTGGGGACCCCCGAGACGGCGTGGGCTATGTAGCCACTTTCCCCCACATGTGGGCCCCTTGAGCACTGATCGCCATGTAGCGTTTTGTTATTTCCCCCCCGCGTTGAGCGTTGGGGACCGGCAAGACGGCGAGGGTTATGTAGCCACTTTGCCCACACTTGTGCCCCTCACCCCCCCGACCGCCGATAGTCACGTGGCGCTTTCTGATTTTCTCCCTGCGCTGATCGTTGGGGCACACGAGACGGCAGGGGTTATGTAGCCACTTTGCCCCCACATGTGGGCCTCTTGAACGCTGATCGTCACATAGCGTGTTCTTGTTTTGTCCGGGCGCTAGGCGTTTGGGACCCCGCAAAGGGTAGGGCGTATGTTGCTTTTTTTGCTCAGGTGTGTGCCCCGGCCGCCCCGCTCCCCGACCGCCGATGGTCACATAGGGCGAGTTCTTATTTTCTCCCTACACTGTGCGTTGGGACCCTTGAGGAGGTATGGGTTATGTAGCCACTCTACCGTCACATGTGGCCCTCTTGAACGATGATCGTCCCGGAGCTTTTGCTTGTTTCTTCCCGCGCTCAGCATTGGAGGGGACAACCAAGAGATGAAGAAGGACATTCAGGTGGTCATGGCTGCCATGCAAAATGGCGCTGCCTTTTCCGATGCAACCGAGGAGATGAACTCCTGTCTGCCCCCCATTAATGGGCGGACAGTAGCACTTACCGGTTGCTATTATGCAGCTCTGCGAAGTTTTGCGTTTAAACCATATTTCCTTTCACTCTCTCACTGGGAAAGGCGCCCTTGGCTTGACTGGAGGGGCAGACGTCGCCCCACCTAATGAGCTGGCCTCCATGTCCCCGGAGGCAATGCGCGAGCTACTCATGCAGCAGCAGTCAGCGCCCGCTTGCTTACAGTCCAAGATAGAGAAAGATGAGGAAGATGAGAGCACAATGAGGGAATAAGGTGTCCAGGGCCCTACCTTCTAGGGCCCTATTTCCTGTTTGACTTTAGGTTTAGCAAGGGTACAGGGCGACAAGTAGGGGGAAGCAGCAGGACGGATGAGATCGCAGGCAAAGCAGGCCACCACAGAGCCAGCAATTATGCACCTCTGACTGTACATGCTGAACTCCAGGAACCTTCTGAACGCTGCAGTGGCTACGATCCCAGCTTTGAGGGGCTGAGGGGAGCGTTTGAAAACCTCCAATGAGACCGGAGTACCAAGCCACACGTTGACAGTCATCAAGGAGATTCTGGACGAACCCAAGATGGTGTCGTGGATGCGCCAGGGCGGTGCGGCCCAGTATTGTGTATAGCGACCTAGTCAGCTATCAGACATCAATCATCAGACTTTTATGGACCGTCATTACCCAAACCATAAACCCACCTCCCCCATCCCCCCTTGTGGTGTAGTACACCCCCCCCCCCAATGGAAGATGCCCCCTCCCTGTGGCCCTTCCCTAGTCCTTCCACCCCCCACCCACTCATGAGTGCTTTCTTGCATCAGGAAGTATGGAAAATAATTCGGAAAATACCCCCCCCCTTGGTGTTGTGTGTTTGTGCGTAGGAAGCATTGAAACTGCACCCACTCACTACACTCTTCGAGGTGTAGATTTTCGTTTCGTGGCCTTAGCCCTAGCGTTGTAGGGCCATCAGACACATTTGCAAAGTAAACCAACAGATTTGCCGCATTTATAAGCCTATGTCCTCCCACAGACACGCACACACACACACACACACACACACACGCACACTTTGACATAGCGTAGGCACTGTGGGGGTGCCCTTGCTTCAAGCCTTGGTTCCGGGGGGGGGGGGTGCCTTTCCTTTCTTTACATGTTTTGCACCGGGGAGGGGGGAGACTTCAGAGAACTGCCCGGGGGGGAATTTAGTCACGGGTGCAGGAGGGTGTTCTTTTCTTTGTCTCAGAGGTGTTTCTTTTCATCCAAAAAAATTGACAACAATCAAAATCATTATTTCACAACTTGCAGGTATGCCATGCTATGCTGTGCAGTGTTGTGGTGTGTCTCCGTAGGTCCCCGTAGGTCCGAAGCCGGTTAGAAGCCCCCTCAATCACTTTCATAGCCCCCTCCCATCAATTTCATAGCCCCCCCCCATCCATTTCATAGCCCCCCCATCAATTTCATGTACCCCCCCCATCAATTTCATAGCCCCCCCCCCATCCATTTCATAGCCCCCCCCACAACCATTTCAAAGCCCCCCCCCCATCAATTTCATAGCCCCCTCCCATCCATTTCATAGCCCCCCCCACATCCATTTCATAGCCCCCCCTATCGATTTCATACCCCCCCCCCCATCCATTTCATAGCCCCCCCCACATCCATTTCATAGCCCCCCCCTATCAATTTCATAGCCCCCCCCCCTCCATTTCATAGCCCCTCCCGCATCAATTTCATAGCCTCCTCCCATCAATTTCATAGCCCCCCCCATCAATTTCATAGCCCCCCCCCCCATCAATTTCATAGCCACTCCCCCATCAATTTCATAGCACCCCGGCCATCAATTTCATATGGCCCCCTATCAATTTCATAGCCCCCTGCCCCATCAATTTCTTAGCCCCCCCCCCCCCCCCATCAATTTCATAGCCCCCCCCCCCTATCAATTTCATAGCCCCCCCATCAATTTCATAGCCCCACCCCCATCAATTTCATAGGTCCCCCCCATTCAATTTCATAGCCCCCCTCCATCAATTTCATAGCCCCCTGCCCTATCAATTTCATAACCCCCCCTTTTTCAACTTCATAGCCCCTCCCCCATCAATTTCATAGCCCCGCCCCCCTCCATTTCATAGCCCCCCCATCAATCTCATATGCCCCCCTATCAATTTCATAGCCCCCCCCCCATCCAATACATAGCCCCCCCCCCTGACAATTTCATAGGCCCCCCCCCCATCAATTTCATAGCCCTACCCCCCATCAATTTCATAGCCCCACCCCCATGAATTTCATAGGTTCCCCCCATTCAATTTCATAGCCCCCCTCCATCGATTTCATAGCGCCCTGCCCTATTAATTTCATAACCCCCCCCCTATCAGTTTCATAGCCCCCCCCCCAATCGATTTCATAGCCCCCCCCCCCCCTTGACTTCATAGCCCCCCCCCCATTGGTTCACAGAGGGGTGTAGACCCCTTTTACGAATTGGCGCGTGGGCACGCGTTGATTCCTCGAGGGGTTTTATTTGGGGGGTCTAGACCCCCCAAATAATTGACGCATGGGCATGTGTCACTTATTTTGGGGGTCTACAGCCCCCAGATAATTGACGCATGGGCATGCGTCAAATATTTGACGGACATACATCCGTCAAATATTTCGGTGGTGCAGACCCCCCAAATATTTGACGGACATACATCCGTCAAATATTTCTGGGGTCTACACCCCCCAGATAACTGACGCATGGACATGCGTCAAATATTTGACGGACATACATCCGTCAAATATTTTGGGGGTCTACACCCCCCAGATAACTGACGCATGGACATGCGTCAAATATTTGACGGACATGGATCCGTCAAATATTTTGGGGGTGTAGACCCCCCAGATAACTGACGCATGGACATGGGTCAAATATTTGACGGACATACATCCGTCGAATATTTTGGGGGTGTAGACCCCCCAGATAACTGACGCATGGACATGCGTCAAGTATTTGACGGACATACATCCGTCAAATATTTTGCGGGTCTACACCCCCAGATACCTGACGCATGGGCATGCGTCAAATATTTGACGGACATATCTCCGTCAAATATTTTGGGGGTCTACACCCCCCAGATAACTGACGCATGGACATGCGTCAAATATTTGACGGACATACATCCGTCAAATGTTTTGGGGCCGTAGACCCCCCAGATAACCGACGCATGGGCATGCGTCAAATATTTGACGGACATACATCCGTCAAATATTTTGGGGGTGTAGACCCCCCAAATATTTGACGGACATACATCCGTCAAATATTTTGGGGGTCTACACCCCCCAGATAACTGACGCATGGACATGCCTCAAATATTTGACGGACATACATCCGTCAAATATTTTGGGGGTGTAGACCCCCCAGATAACTGACGCATGGAGATGCGTCAAATATTTGACGGACACACATCCGTCAAATATTTAGGGGGTCTACACCCCCCAGATATCTGATGCATGGACATGCGTCAAATATTTGACGGACATACATCCGTCAAATATTTTCGGGGTCTACACCCCCCAGATAACTGACGCATGGGCATGCGTCAAATATTTGACGGACATACATCTGTCAAATGTTTTGGGAGTGTAGACCCCCCAAATATTTGACGGACATACATCCGTCAAATATTTTGGGGGTCTACACCCCCCAGATAACTGACGCACGGGCATGCGTCAAATATTTGACGGACAAACATCCGTCAAATATTTTGGGGGTCTACACCCCCCAGATAAGTGACGCATGGGCATCCGTCAAATATTTGACGGACATATATCCGTCAAATATTTAGGGGGTGTAGACCCCCCAAATATTTGACGGATATACCTCCGTCAAATATTTTGGGGGTGTAGACCCCCCGAATATTTGACGGACATACATCCGTCAAATATTTCCGGGGTCTACACGCCCCAGATAACTGACGCATGGACATGCGTCAAATATTTGTCGGACACACATCCGTCAAATACTTTGGGGGTCTACACCCCCTAGATAACTGATGCATGGGCATGCGTCAAATATTTGACGGACATACATCCGTCAAATATTTTGGGGGTCTACACCCCCCAAATATTTGACGGACATACATCCGTCAAATGTTTTGGGGGTGTAGACCCCCCAAATATGGGGGCCTATGGGGGCTTTTTGGGGCCTATGGGGACCTATGGGGACCTATGGGGGCTTGTAGAGACCTATGGGGGCCTATGGGGACCTATGGGGTCCTATGGGGGCTTGCGGAGGCCTATGGGGGCCTGTGGGGACCTATGGGGACCTATGGGCACCTTTGGGGACCTATGGGGGCCTCTGGGGGCCTATGGGGACCTATGGGGACCTACGGGGGCCTATGGGGACCTATGGGGACCTGTGGGGGCTTGTGGGGACCTATGTGGGCCTATGGGGGCCTATGGGGGTCTATGGGACCTATGGGGGCCTATGGGGACCTATGGGGACCTATGGGGGCCCATGGGGACCTATGGGGGCGTATGGGGGTCTATGGGGACCTATGGGGACCTATGGGGGCATATGGGGACCTCTGGGGACGTGTGGGGGCCTATGGGGGCCTATTGGGGTCTATGGGGACCTATGGGGACCTATGGGGGCATATGGGGACCTATGGGGACCTGTGGGGGCTTGTGGGGACCTATGGGGGCCTATGGGGGCCATTGGGACCTATGGGGACCTATGGGGACCTATGGGGGCTTATGGGGACCTCTGGGGAGATGTGGGGGCCTATGGGGGCCTATGGGGGTCTATTGGGACCCTTGGGGACCTATGGGGACCTATGGGGACCTATGGGGGCTTGTGGGGACCTATGGGGGCCTATGGGGGTCTATGGGGACCTATGGGGGCCATTGGGACCTATGGGGACCTATGGGGGCCTTTGGGGGCCTATGGGGACCTTTGGGGGCCTATGGGGGCCATTGGGACCTATGGGGACCTATGGGGACCTATGGGGGCATATGGGGACCTATGGGGACCTGTGGGGGCTTGTGGGGACCTATGGGGGCCTATGGGGGCCTATGGGGAGCTATGGGGGCCTATGGGGACCTATGGGGACCTATGGGGGCTTGTGGGGACCTATGGGGGCCTATGGGGGTCCATGGGGACCTACGGGGGCCATTGGGACCTATGGGGGCCTATGGGGACCTTTGGGGGCCTATGGGGGTCTATGGGGGCCTATGGGGGCCTATGGGGACCTTTGGGGACCTATGGGCACCTTTGGGGACCTTTGGGGACCTATGGGGGCCTATGGGGACCTTTGGGGACCTTTGGGGACCTATGGGGGTCTATGGGCACCTATGGGGGTCTATGTGGGTCTATGGGGACCTATGGGGGTCTATGGGGACCTATGGGGACCTATGGGGGCTAATGGGGGGCCCATGGGGGTCTACGGGGACCTTTGGGGACCTATGGGGACCTTTGGGCACCTTTGGGGACCTATGGGGACCTTTGGGGACCTATGGGCTCCTATGGGGACGGGGGCCGATGGGGACTCATCGGCATCTAGGGGGACCTATGGGGGCCTATGGCGGCCTTTGGGGACCTTTGGGGGTCTACGGGGACCTATTGGGGCCTACGGGGGCCTATGGGCACCTTTGGGGGCCTATGGGGGCCTATTGGAGCCTATCTCGGCCTATGGGGACCTATGGGGACCTATGGGGGCTTGTGGAGGCCTATGGGGGCCTGTGGGGACCTATGGGGGCCTATGGGGGTCTATGGGGACCTATGGGGGCCCATCGGGGCCTATGGGGGTCTATGGGTACCTATGGGGGCCTGTTGGCACCATTGGGGACCTATGGGGGCCTATGGGGACCTTTGGGGGCCTATGGGGGCCTATGGGGAGCTATGGGGGCCTATGGGGACCTATGGGGACCTATGGGGGCTTGTGGGGACCTATGGGGGCCTATGGGGGTCCATGGGGACCTACGGGGGCCATTGGGACCTATGGGGGCCTATGGGGACCTTTGGGGGCCTATGGGGGTCTATGGGGGCCTATGGGGGCCTATGGGGACCTTTGGGGACCTATGGGCACCTTTGGGGACCTTTGGGGACCTATGGGGGCCTATGGGGACCTTTGGGGACCTTTGGGGACCTATGGGGGTCTATGGGCACCTATGGGGGTCTATGTGGGTCTATGGGGACCTATGGGGGTCTATGGGGACCTATGGGGACCTATGGGGGCTAATGGGGGGCCCATGGGGGTCTACGGGGACCTTTGGGGACCTATGGGGACCTTTGGGCACCTTTGGGGACCTATGGGGACCTTTGGGGACCTATGGGCTCCTATGGGGACGGGGGCCGATGGGGACTCATCGGCATCTAGGGGGACCTATGGGGGCCTATGGCGGCCTTTGGGGACCTTTGGGGGTCTACGGGGACCTATTGGGGCCTACGGGGGCCTATGGGCACCTTTGGGGGCCTATGGGGGCCTATTGGAGCCTATCTGGGCCTATGGGGACCTATGGGGACCTATGGGGGCTTGTGGAGGCCTATGGGGGCCTGTGGGGACCTATGGGGGCCTATGGGGGTCTATGGGGACCTATGGGGGCCCATCGGGGCCTATGGGGGTCTATGGGTACCTATGGGGGCCTGTTGGCACCATTGGGGACCTATGGGGGCCTATGGGGACCTTTGGGGGCCTATGGGGGCCTATGAGGGCCTATGGGGGCCTATGAGGGCCTATGGGGGCCTACAGGGGCCTATTGGCACCTTTGGGGACCTATGGGCATCTTTGGGTACCTTTGGGCAACTTTGGGGACCTATGGGCACCTTTGGGGACCTATGGGGGCCTATGGGGACCTTTGTGGACCTATGGGGACCTCTGGGCACCTTTGGGCACCTATGGGCACCTATGGGGATGGGGGCCGATGGGGACTCATCGGCATCTAGGGGGACCTATGGGGGCCTATGGGGGCCTATGGGGGCCTATGGGGGCCTATGGGGACCTTTGGGGGTCTCTGGGGACCTATGGGGGCCTATGGGCACCTTTGGGGGCCTATGGGGGCCTATTGGGGCCTATGGAGTCTATGGGGGCCTATGGCGAGCTATGGGGACCTATGGGGGCTTGTGGAGGCCTATGGGGGCCTGTGGGGACCTATGGGGACCTATGGGGGTCTATGGGGACCTATGGGGACCTATGGGGGCTTGTGGAGGCCTATGGAGGCCTGTGGGGACCTATGGGGATCTATGGCGGTCTATGGGGACCTATGGGGACCTATGGGGGCCGATGGGGACTCATTGGCATCTAGGGGGGCCTTTGGGGACCTATGGGCACCTCTGGGGACCCATGGGCACCTTTGGGGGCCTATGGGGGCCTATGGGGGCCTATGGGGGCCTATGGCGACCTATTGGCACCTTTGGGGACCTATGGGCACCTTTGGGGGCCCATGGGGGCCTATGGGGGCCTATGGGCACCTTTTTGTTTGCCACTTTCCTTGCTCACACATTTTCCCCATTTTCGCATTTTGGTGTTCAAAGTCTTTTTTACTTTTGTGCTGCCATGTTTCTGATTGCCCAAGGTGGTTTCCCAATGAATTTACAATTGTGTCCTCCCTTTTTGTTTTTTTCATTTGGGGGGGAGGGTTGATTTAGATTTAGGCATAGTTTCTCCCAATTTCCTCTAGGCATTAGACCCCTAGACCTACCTCCAGTAGATAAGAATATCAGACATTTTCTTGGACAGACCGCACACACAACATCCCTTATCACACATCACACATCAGACTTTATACACAATCTTGGTGCGGCCCTGCAAGATTATGTGGGGGCCGTCGAACGACCGTTGGTGCGAGCGACGGGGCAGGGGGAGGCGGGTGGCTGTAACCACGGGGACCGCTTGGCTTACAAGGTTTGGACCGTGCTGGTGGAGTCTCAGCAGGCTTATTCAGAGAAGTTCACAGACCCCGCTGCACTGTCGTCGTCACAGGCAGATAACCCACTCGAATCCTTGACGTGGCATGAGGCCTGCCAGAGGGGAGGCGACAGCTTCACCTTTAAAGGTATTAAGTTCGTGACGAAGGTCGGGGTCCACCATTGGAGTACGGCGAAGGGGCGTTGGGTCCCTCAAACCGCTGTCGCCTCCCTGCCTTGTCGCCGGTGCCAGGAATTGGGCGTTCAAGAGGATCTACTGAAGCATTGGCACTTCCAACGCTGCAAATGGTCTTGATGTGCGACCACGCGGACGTGGGGATGGGCCCCCGGCCCCCTGCGATACAGCCACCCTCGGTGGTTGAACACCAGAGTGTGCTGGCCCGCCCGAACCCAGTGGGCCGGTTCGGCATGGCGGCCATTGCGTGGTCCGCGGCCCATGTTGGCGTTCACCCGAGCGACCCGGCGACGGTCGCCACGCCGAGTGGGGCACGAGGGACCTCGCAACGGTACTAGGGGGCTCTCTACGAGCTGGCCGATTTCGAGGAAGGCTGCACAGTGCCTACTAGGAAAGCTGCGTGTCTGTCCCAATTTGTGGCTATCAAGGCCGCCGACGGAGCAGCGAGGTCCTCGCTGCGGAACATCACTTCCGCGGTGCGCGGGGCTGAAGACCTTGGGCTCTTGTGAGCCCAAGGTGAGATTCTCAAAGGGCGGACAGCCCTCGGGGTTGCAGCCATACTTCAGCCCGCAGGCTGTCGGGTACCTCTGTCGGGCGGCGTCGACCACGGAGGAGCGGATCACCGTCGCGGTTTGCTGCCTCTGTTATTCCCTGTTCTTGCGGGTCTCGGAGGCGGCTTCAATCAGCCCCTGCGATCTGCGGGTCCCGGGTATGGCATCATTCCCGTCCACCAAGGTGCGTGGTACTACTGTGTTTCGGCGCCCTTTGGCTCGTTGGGTAGAACCTTGGGCTCGCCATCTTTTGTCTCTGCTGGATTCTGTTGCTGACATGGACCAGCCGTTTGCAGAACGAGGGGCGGTTGGGCTTGAGGAAGT
Source organism: Eutreptiella sp. 'Long Island Sound 2002' (assembly GCA_964036045.1). Classification (NCBI taxonomy): domain Eukaryota; phylum Euglenozoa; class Euglenophyceae; order Eutreptiales; family Eutreptiaceae; genus Eutreptiella; species Eutreptiella sp. 'Long Island Sound 2002'. The sequence goes on along the minus strand of OZ038390.1, from coordinate 1,341,726 downwards.
CTTCAAGCGCCTACTCCGAGGTTCTCGCTGGCATGACGTGCGTTGGCCTGCCCTGCGACGTGGAGGAGCGGCTGCGAGCAACCATCGCAAGGCTCACGCCTGCTTCTTCATGTGGTGGGGCATATGGCAACCCCTGCAAATTGCCCTGGAGTATGCCACATGCTACAGTGATACTGAAGTGGTGGGCCGGCTGGTGCTACCTGACCTGGCTGATGGACATCTTGTGGACAATTTTGGTGATCTGCTGGCCTCAGATGTCTCGCCGGCGGCAATGTTCGCTGACGAGTCCATCAAGGTTGTCCAACTGGTCGCAGAGTCTGTCCCCAAGTATTTCTTGGGCTTCCTTTGCTCAAATAGTGAGGCTTGGCAACAATGTGCAAGAATACCAAAGGGGCTTGTGCGGGGAAAAAGTTGTCTAGATCAGTGCGGCCAAGCAGTAGCGCGTCTCAGCAACATTGCAAGACGAGCCCGCAACACTTGCGCTTCATGCAAGAGAATCGCCCACTTCACGGGAATGCACATTGTTGATTTTTTTCCCGGCAAAACGGTTTAGTGGGAATCCCGGAACGCAATCAGCTCCTACCATGCCTACAGCGACAAACACCCCAATAACCGAGCAATCCGTTGTGCTTGCAGAATTGCCACTCACACCCCCACCTTATTCGAACGTGCTGCCATTTGGAATCAAAGATGCAAACCATTTACGCCAGGCATTTCCACTACTACACCACAGACATAAGAAGGCCACCAAGGCTGCTGCTTGCTGCTTGCTGCTGCTGCTGCTAAACCTGGTAGGTCCACCCTAGACCCTAAAAAGGGTTATAAAACCAAGACTGGTTCCACCAGCTCGGTGACCCTAACCCTAGGGCTAACCCTAACCCTGACCAGAACTGAATATTGGTAGGGGGGGGGGGGGAATTGAGGTCCGCAATTTTTCGCAATTTTCCGCAATTTCGCAATTTTTCGCAATTTTTCGCAATTTTTCGCAATTTTCCGCAATTTTCCGCAATTTTTCCGCAATTTTTCACACTTCCCGATTTTCTGACCGCCTCCCCACGCTGGTGCAGAACAATGAGAATTTTTTTTTTTACTATTGCATACACTCTCAAATGTTGCAAAGTCACCAAAACCTGGTATAGCTCAATTGGTAGTACCACTGCACTGTAGTTCTAGGGTCCTGGGTTCAAACCCAGTTGGGCACAATATGGTTACCTTCGCTTTTTTGGTCTTTTTACCTTCGCTTTTTTGGTCTTTTTCATGCCTGCATGTTTGCATGTTTGCATGTGCATGTCCGATGTGCCAGAGATTGCAGAGCAATGGAGCCTATACATCCGTTGCAATGTTGTTGATATAAATGGGCCAACTGCTTTGCAGGAATGGTGGCAATCTCGTGCCCCTTCACCGTTCCAAGAGAGGGTGCTGTTCTTGATTACGCAGCCCACTTCTGGTGGTGATGTGGAACGCTTTTTCTCACAGTGTAGGACAGTTTCAAAGCGGCAGCACAAATTGGATGACAACATCCGCCGCCTTCGGTTCATGCTGCAATTCCACGGTGATATTGACGGGCGCCTCCTGTAAGTGTACTGCCCATAGACTATTTGTTTCAGTGAAATTCTGAGAATTCTGAGCCACCTGTCCAGAGTTGTTGCACCTTGAGGGTTCAGCAGGGCCGCTTACGACATCGCAATTTTTCCGCAATTTTTCCGCAATTTTCCGCAATTTTTCCGCAATTTTCCCGCAATTTTTCGCAATTGGATTCGACCCCCGCAATCCCCCCCCCCCCCCTGATATTGGGACCGACCTGGTGGGGAAAGGAGCATTGCCTTCCAAGCATTTTGTGACTTTAGACGGGCCAAAATTGTTGACAATGGGCTCAAAATGGGCTCATTTCACTTGTTTGTGCACCCCAAACAGCCTAGTTATCATTTTGGAAAAACGGGTTTTCGACCCATTTTTGTCCTAATTTTGGTCCCCAAAAAGCCCATTTTCAAGACTTTTTCGGAATTTCGGAGGGTCAAAACGGGCCACCATGGGCTCAAAATGGGCCAAAAACACTTGTTTGAGTATCCCAAGTGGTCTAGGAACAAATTTGGAAAAAGTGATTTCGGAGCATTTTTGGACCCACAGATGATAGCACGTGCACTGCACGCGCTCAACACCACTCTATCGTGCCAAAATGGGGCATTGAAGGGTGCTGACAATGTGGAAAAGGCTCAAAAATGGTTCCATTCCTCGTTCTTAATCACCACAAGGGTGCCCAATGCAAGCCATGCCAATAAAACATGCCACGGGAAGCTGCAACTTGAAAAAGTATGCAAAAAGGGTGCTTTTCAAGGCCGATTTTGCGGTATTTTAGGCAGAAAAAGAGGTCATTGAGGCCCCTAATTGGGTACAAAACACACTAAACCATGATGAAAGGTGTTTGTTCATCATCTCGATTGATTCCAATGCAAATGGACCCCTTCATGGACATCCTAGGCACCCAAACTGCCCAAAAAATGGCAATTTTGGGCCATTTTCGACGAATTCTAAAACACAGGTCCGCCACTTGCGAATCTCGTCCCCGGCCGCCACCGTTGAGTTTCTTGCTCAAACTTTGTGTGATTGTACTTCACACCCATAGGTATCATCCACCAAAATTTCAACCAAATCCAAAGCACCACGACGGAATTCTGATTTCTGCCCATTTCGCACGAGCTGCTGCTTGCTTGCTTGCTGCTGCTGCTAAACCTTGTAGGTCCACCGTAGACACTAAAAAGGGTTATAAAACCAAGATTGGTTCCACCAGCTCCGTGACCTCAACCCTAACCCTAACCCTAACCCCCCCCCCCCCTCACCCCTGGCTGGACGCCCCCCCGACCCCCGGCAGGTACCCCCCCTCACCCGACCCCCGGCAGGACCCCCCACCCCACCCCCGGCTGGACCCCCCCCCTATTGCCCCCCCCCCCCCCCCCCCCCACAAGTTTTGACAGATAGTTGGGCGGGGTGTCGCATCAGGACCAGTGGTAGTCGCCCCCCACACGGGGACACTGTTGAAGGTGCCAAACCTGGTGTTCATGCCTAGTGGGCTGGAGAGGGACAAGCCTGAGATCTGGGTCAAGCGACTGGACCAGTATAGAGTGGCCTACATGAAGCTGTTGTCAGGCAAACACCAGAGGGTGGAGAAGCCAGACGCGGGGGGGGGGAGCAGGAGTACAAGGCGCGACGCAGGCAGGGACCGCTGAGATCATGGACTCTAGTAACACGACGCCGGAGAAGCAAACCATCGGAGCAGGCGGAAATGAAGGGGCCGGGGCGACCCCGCCCCAGAACCAGCTGGGCGGAACGGATGTACCGATGGAAAAAGACGGCGCGGCAACCGGTATGGAGCTGCTTTCCCTGCAGGAGGAACCACCGGGGCTGAATAGAGATAACCTGCGCCGCATCCGGAAGCGAAAAGGAGCCCCGAAGTGGGTACGTACACTGTCAAAAATGGTTGAAACCATGGCAAAGAACAGCGCAGAAGAGGTACCAATGGGTGTGATTGCACAGGAGATCTGGGATGCGATCATAGACCTAGATAAGGACGGCAGGCGCCTGCTGAAGGACGCGGCCAAAAACAGGAAACAACGAGAGCGGGAGAAGAGCAAGAAGGCAACAACCAAAGCCAAGAAGCGGGCGAAGAAGGAGCAAAAGCGCCGAAAACAGGAGAGTCGAAAGAAAGCGAAGCGGGCCGACACAGACTCATCAGACGACTCCAGCTCGTCAAGCGACTCCTCAGACCCCACCAGCTCAGACTTGTCGAGTGATTCCTCCTCGGACTCGGACAGCTCACCGGACAACGACCGCGAAAGTAAATCACGGGATGGTGGAGGCCGAGATACGACGCTGAAGCCCAGAAGAGGACGCCCGGAGGATTTCGAGTTCAGGTGGATCAACGGACGCAAGCGCTTTCGCACCAATAAAGGTACCTGGCAGGATTGCACCACCGCGCCCTCTCGACCGTGCAAGTTTTGCGGAAGCTGGCACTGGGCGTTCCAAAGTGCCGAATTCGGATGCCGCTGAGGCGGCCCAGCAGACCCCCAGGTCCCAGGGGGGGGGTCGCTGGCTGATAGTGGGACAGGAGGTCGCGACAAGCAGGCAGTGCGGATCAGAAACGCGCTGGGAGCCTTTCTGGAGGAAGCAGAGCGCGAGATTGGCAGCTCAACAGTGTGGCGTAAACTGGAGGATGGCACCCGAAAGGCGTACGCGGGAGCACTGTACAAGTTCCTACGGTACAACAGGATCCATGGGTTCATGGCACCACATGAAGCACTCAAAGGACGCATGTTACAAGTGGCCAGGGACGGCCAATATGAAGCGCCATTCAAGGCCCCGCTATAAGGCCTACGATTGGCGGAAAAAATGGCCATAATACCAACAATCATGGTACCAGCGGACTGAATGTTCGCTGAGTCGCTGGAGAGACTCCGGATCTCACGAAACCCAAGAAACATTCGATGGGTTGAAGGGGATGTCATCTGCAAGATCGCCAAGAGGAAGGACACATCGGAGAGGAAGGAGCTCAACTGCCTGGGCTTGGCTGTCCTATCGCTCACGAACTTGCTTCGGATTGGAGAGGCCTGGACGGTCTCGTCACCTGGGGATGGCAAGCTCTGCTTCATGGGCGAGAAGTCGCGGAGTGGTGAACATGACCAAGACCTCGGGCCATGGCCATCACGGTGGATGCGGTTCATCAAGGAAGAACGACAAAAACGTGGGGTGGCGGAAGACCGCCCGCATGGCTACCAGTCACCCGCGGATTTGGAGGAAGCATGGGTCACACTCGTGGCGGGGTCAGAGCTCGAACACTACAGGTGGCACTGTCTACGGCGAGGTGGGGCAACACAATTGTGGGCGTCGGGCGCGAAACCAAATCGTCATGCTTGCAGGCGGATGGGAGTCACCGTCAGTGGCGCGACACTACACCAAACCTAAGCACGCATGGAAGTTCGTGGAGAGGGGAGAGCAGCCGGTGCTCGTATGTGGAGACATTGGATACCGCCTTGTGTATGGAGACTGGTCTTCGAAGCAGTGGTGGCCAGCATGGTTCTGCCAAGGGCTCAGGGAGTTGTCAGCCGAGGCAAGGACAGATGGCGATGTTTTGGGACCGACTGGACAGACCGCCCGGAAGAGGAGACACGCCCGATCGACAGGACCGCCAGGGGCAGAGTAGATGCGAGTGGGCGCAGAGCTGCCGCATGGAGAAGATAAAGGAGCTGGGGGGAGAGCTGGACATTGACATGATGCATGTACATGACAAGTTGTGCGACCAGGTGCATGCGAAGGAGAGAGCCAAGATGTCACAGGCGGTGAGCCAGCTGGTGTTGGGAATTTGCGATGCAGCTAGCATGGGCACTTCGGAGACAGTCCCTGTGGTTGTGGGCTGTTTAACCGAGTTGGCTGAGAAGGGCATTGACCCAGAGGATGAGGAAAGCTACTACAGTGACGAGGAGGATGATGGAGAGGTCAACCCAACGGTGGCGGCAAGAGGGCTGGGGCATGTGGGGAATGTGCCAATAGCAGAGTCGCTGTGGTCACGCTTTGTTCTGGGGGATGTGAGAGACCGATATCGGAGGTGGAGACAGGAGACGCACGGCGTGGGCAAGTCGGACGGGGTGGGGGTGCGAGAGATGCCGGATGCCCTGGTTCGCGATGGAGCGCTGCGAAAACACGAGAACGTGCGGGAAGCGAGCGGTAAGGCAGAGGTTCGACCAAAGAATAGTGAGAAGTGTGTGTTCATTTTGAATTGCGTCAACCAGAATGCTTGTGATGACCATAAGCCGAGGGGCTTTCAGTTGCCCCAGATTGAACGCCTCCGGGATTCCGTTTTGCTAGGGGGGAGCCCACCCTCCCTCCCTTTGGACAGTATCTATCCCTTGAGACGAGGGACGTTGAACTTGACCAGCGGTGCTATGAAAACTGCTGCGGGGCCCCGAGTGGACCGGCATATGTTTTGTTTTGCATGCATTGCACTGTGGAAGGGAGTGTAAACTGCATACAACCGCTTCTGAAGGTGATTTTAACACTGAATTTGTTGCTTTGTGTGAACAAGGACAAGGAGGTGGTCATGGCTGCCGTGCAGAGAGATGACTATGCCCTGGGCGATGCAGCCGAGGAGATGAAGAGGGACAAGGAGGTGGTCATGGTTGCCGTGCAGAACCATGGCTTTGCCCTGCAATATGCATCTGAGGAGATGAAGAAGGACAAGGAGGTGGTCATGGTCGCCGTGCAGAACCATGGCACTGCCCTGCAATATGCATCTGAGGAGATGAAGAGGGACAAGGAGGTGGTCATGGTCGCCGTGCAGAACGATGGCACTGCCCTGCAATATGTACCTGAGGAGATGAAGAAGGACAAGGAGGTGGTCATGGCTGCCGTCCAGAACAATGGCTATGCCCTGAGCAACGCAGCTGAGGAGATGAAGAAGGACAAGGAGGTGGTCATGGCTGCCGTGCAGAAAAATAGCTTCGTCCTGCAATATGCATCTGAGGAGATGAAGAGGGACAAGGAGGTGGTCATGGTCGCCGTGCAGAACCATGGCACTGCCCTGAAACATGCATCTGAGGAGATGAAGAAGGACAAGGAGGTGGTCATGGGTGCCGTGCAGAACCATGGCACTGCCCTGAAACATGCATCTGAGGAGATGAAGAAGGACAAGGAGGTGGTCATGGCTGCCGTCCAGAACGATGCCAGGGCCCTGCAATATGCACCGGAGGAGATGAAGAAGGACAAGGAGGTGGTCATGGCTGCCGTGCAGAAAGATGGCTATGCCCTGAGCAACGCAGCTGAGGGGATGAAGAAGGACAAGGAGGTGGTCATGGCTGCCGTCCAGAACGATGCCAGGGCCCTGCAATATGCACCGGAGGAGATGAAGAAGGACAAGGAGGTGGTCATGGCTGCCGTGCAGAAAGATGGCTATGCCCTGAGCAACGCAGCTGAGGAGATGAAGAAGGACAAGGAGGTGGTCATGGTCGCCGTGCAGAACGATGCCAGGGCCCTGCAATATGCACCGGAGGAGATGAAGAGGGACAAGGAGGTGGTCATGGTCGCCGTGCAGAACCATGGCACTGCCCTGCAATATGTACCTGAGGAGATGAACAAGGACAAGGAGGTGGTCATGGCTGCCGTCCAGAACGATGGCTATGCCCTGGGCGATGCAGCTGAGGAGATGAAGAAGGACAAGGAGGTGGTCATGGCTGCCGTGCAGAACGATGGCATTGCCCTGCAATATGCATCTGAGGAGATGAAGAAGGACAAGGAGGTGGTCATGGCTGCCGTGCAGAAAGATGACTATGCCCTGGGCGATGCATCTGAGGAGATGAAGAGGGACAAGGAGGTGGTCATGGCTGCCGTGCAAAAAAATAGCTTTGCCCTGCAATATGCATCTGAGGAGATGAAGAAGGACAAGTTGGTGGTCATGGTCGCTGTGCAGAACCATGGCACTGCCCTGGAATATGCAGCTGAGGAGGTGAAGAAGGACATGGAGGTGGTCATGGCTGCCGTCCAGAAGGATGGCTATGCCCTGGGCGATGCAGCTGAGGAGATGAAGAAGGACAAGGAGGTGGTCATGGCTGCCGTGCAGAACAATGCCAGGGCCCTGCAATATGCACCGGAGGAGATGAAGAAGGAGCTGGAGAAGGAAGCAGAGTCGTTTGACGTCACCGTACAGGAGTATGCCGCTGCTGCGGCACACCCCACAGTCATCCAGCTCTTCGCATCCGAAGGGAGTGATGCTGGTGGTTATGGCGGAGTCTGCCTGAAGATCAGCTGCTTGGATATGGGGGGAGAGGAAGTCCTGACTTTCCCACTCAACACAGATGCTGATGATGCCCAAAAGCTCTGCGGTGAGCTGGCAAAGATGAAGGGCGTATCGCCAGCAGCCTTGCACATCATCAACCAGCGCGGCGAAAGGTTGCGAGACTGCCGCACATCACTGCTGAGCACGGGTGGGCCGTCTCCTCGGTTTGGGTACGCGACTCCCCCCCCCCCCCCCCCCCCTCCGGGCCCTCCGGGCCCACTTAGTTACCAAGGGTCAATGGCTACCGGCCATACATATGGTGGCGCCAAAGGCACCCGAAAATTTTTTTCATTCCCCTTGCCAACATAGCATCCCTCCCCGCCCAGGCGGTGGAGCACCCCAACGCTATACTTGAACCCAACCTTGACTCTAACACCCACCCCAACCCTCAGCCTGCTCCTAACCCTACACCTAACCCTACCCATGACCCTAACCCTAACCCTAACCCTAACCCTAACCCTAACCCTACCCCTAACCCTAGCCCTAGCTCTCACCCATGAGGGAGGGCAAGGGGAGGTAACGGGAGCCTATGCCCCCCCCCCCACTACCCCAAATTGCCCCACCTGGACCCCCCCCCCCAACCGACCCTCCCGACCCCCCCCCATCGCCCCTCCCTGAACCCCCCCCCCCATCGCCCCTCCCTCTCACCGGGAAAAGGGTGGGGGCAGGGGTGCGGATAGGGGTCAGATAGAACACTCAAGATCTTTAGGGTCCAACCGTGTAAAACAGAATTGGAACTTCGAGCACCTCATTGTGGCGTAGAGCACTCATGTATGAAGGCACCTTGACCCATTGTTCCTCTCGACAAGACTGATCCTTGTCATAGTCGCCTTTTGCTGCTGTAACAAAACCATTCGTCATATTTCACAACCGCCAATGTATAACTGAAAAATACCACCCCTTTTTGTGCAAACCATAAGCGTTGGCTATACGGTAACCAAGTGTATTGAACACATATACATACATGTGCATTGCATAATCGCTGTTTGTTGACCGGGCGCGCTGGAGTATGGGCCAGGGATCGGCACATGAGGGAGGAGGGGGGTCTCAAGTTGGGGCCCTGCAGAGGGCTTGCTGCACGGGCTGTTTTCTGCTTTGGGGGGGGGGGGGGGGGCTGGACAGATGCCGGGTGCTGTGTAGGGGGCACCTAGTCCCCCCGAAATAGCGGTTGCACCAGAGACATGTAGCAAGCAAGACCTGAGATAGACCTGAGTGGGTTTTTAATCGCTGCACTTCGCTCTAATGCTTAAGGTGCAAGCAACTATGGCACAGTACCCGCTCTTACTTGGTGCTTTTGGTTGCCTCTCCATTGATAAGAGTCAATTCGCCCCAGGACCTGTATTCATTCATGCCATTCTTCTTCGGCCAACTGCAAGCGTATTGCAGATTTGTGCTCAGCAAAGCATTGCCATTGTCCGACATATCGCTCTTTTTTCAAGGCAGATGGAGTTATGATCATGCAACCTGGCTCCTGCATCGGATTCCAAATCGAAACCTTGAGCTTCGAAGTCCCGATCAAGAGCAAGTCCTTACAGCAACAGTCCAATGTACAAACCGAAGCGCTACGAAGCGATGCACCCCGGGGGGGGCGGCCGGGCCGGGTCCTTGTATGCGACCCCCCCCCAGCCCCCCCCTCCCCCCCTCCCCCCCCCCGGTTGGCGAGTGCCCTGTTCCCAGGTAGATGGTTCAGAAGAGATTAGCAACGGACAAATTGGACATTGCATTCGTAATACCTCCAATTTTCTTACTGCAATACTGTAATTCTCGTCAGCGCCTGGTGCGTCCAAGTGCCGACAACAAAAAGAATAACGAGAACGGAAGGAACATCGTCAGCAATGAAGAGCGGACCCACGTCGAGGCTTGATTGTGGACGAGCCTGGTGGCTTTTTGCCAGCCAGAGAAAAGAAGAAATAAAAGTGGGGAAATTCCTAGCAAAAGCAAAGAAACGCCAAACCCACACAGTTATGCGCAATGTGGAGATTTACAGCAAACACCCAGCCACCCAGCACAATGGCCCAAATACCGCTGTCAACCACTCCCACCCACAGCAACACCCTAGGTTGTTGTCCACATGGAGCAGGCCCTGCACAGGAGTGAGCCTCCTCTCAATGCACATAATAGACCATGAGCAACAAGGCAGAGAGAACACCGGTGCAACGGTGCGTTGTTGTCATTGGAGCGATCCACTTGGGGCTACAAGTTTGGCATTTGCGGCATATTGCTGTCCATTCTTTGCAAACCACAGGTGCAGTCTATTCAAATGCTCATTCTTGCAATCACAGTTATTGTGGTCCACTGCAGCGTTCTTGGGGTAAGAAGCAAACAGATAGGAACACATGCAGCAGTGCAAAATAGACACTCAGCAAGGGTGTGATTGACGACATCACATGACGTTAGGATTGTACCTTACTTCAAAGGATGTAGGACTGAACACATGGCTAATTTCCTCCAGTGGAAATTAGAACATGCCCCGGGGGGGGCGGCCGGGCCGGGTCCTTGTATGCGACCCCCCCCCAGCCCCCCCCCCCCCCCTTGGATTTTGAAAGATAGTGGTGCCAGGTCGGCCCCCAACAAGTGTCCCTAGAGAAAACTGTCCGGCGCCAACTATACTATGTGTTTATACTCAAAATACTCAAAATTTTGTGGAGAATTCTTATTTGTGTTAAAACAACAAGAAAAACCCGGCTGGACCTTGCCTTGTGAATGAATATATCTAACGTTTGAATGAAATTCTGTGTCAAAGATGCGTACAACAAGCAACATTACCTGCAATGGCGTTGGGGAAATGGCCTGGCAAGTTTAAAGTTTTTGCCACAGGGCAATGACACCAATACCACACATTTGCCCATGAATCCTCTGTTGGCCCATGCTTGGTCACCGGACACCGGACACCTAGCAACCTGACCCAATCGAAATTCTTCCCAGTGAGGCCACCCGGTTGTCTGTGATTGAAAGTTGGCTTGTCTTGCCTCTTTGGTAAGAGTCTTTTACTTCCCAACCCTTCTGCTTGCCACCCGCCTTTTCCTAGCTCTGCAACCTGATGGGGTGTGCCATTGGATCATCCCGGTGTGCCAACGGGCATGGTGTTCCGCATCGTGGCTTCCAAGTTCGACCTGCAGATCAGCTTCGGCAGTCTCCAAGCTCCCTACTCCTACGGCTGCCTGCCGATGTTTTGGAGTGGATTTCCAACTTTGTACAATACCGAGTGCTGAGTCATGTCTGCTTCCATTTCTGGAATCTATTCCGATACCGCTATGTTGTCGTTTGGATGTCAAACCAAAAACGCTTTTCCTTCATGCAGACCGTCAGTAACCGTGTCCATGCGCTTGGCGTACGATGTGATGTTCCCTCTAGACTTGGGGAATTGAGCACGTTGGGAAAGGCCCCCTATCTCCAAAGTTTGTGGTTGCACTTGAACTGTTCACTCAATCGGCGGCAGTGGGGGAAAGTGATTGATCTAATCCAAAGCTGTGGAAGTAGGTTGACAATGCTGTATCTTGGCAGCATGTTTGGTTGTGCTGGTGATGTGCTCCGTGCCGTGTGCCACCCTGCACTGCAGTCTCTGTGCGTGATGTTCCCCGGCACGTTCGTAGAATTTACGGATTGGAACCCAGAACAGGTTGGAAACCTCAATGAGCGGCAGGAGGTCCAGCCAATGATGCATAATGCTGCTCACTTACTTGGCATGCTCAAAGCACCACGCCTTCGTGCCTGTCGGGTGTACATTCAGGGACGGTCCTCGCCGAAGAATTTTTGTAGTCTGATGGATACCTTGGCATTTCACAGGCAAGTGGAGAGTCTTAGTTTGGAAATGGTCCCAATCCAAGACACAATCACATCGCCCATACCTAATGACTGGTGGCAACAGCTTGTGGATGTTGTATCCCAGTTGCCAAAACTTCGAAATTTATGTCTTGATATGAGCAATGAAGTGTCGGTGCTTGGAGCACAGATGCTTCTGCAAATTCTGCAACAATCCTCCAGCCTGTCATACATGTTCTTGACGATGCAACGGGTGTACCCGATGTGGGATGCGCGCATTATTCATTCCACCCGCATGATCGAATTTAGCCCTGGCAAATTGGACCGAACGTCCTGTACACTGCACGACAGGTAATTGAGACACGGCGATGGATCACGAAGTTGAGATTTGTCCCTACGTTGTCAATAGTTCCAGAATAGTTGCAGAATTTCCCGTTTTACTTGGTGACTTACTGCGATGTCTCTCTGCAGTAGAATGGCTGGCCTTGCATGTATCCGGCCTGGAGCTGGACGACAATGCGATGGCTATCATCTCTGAGGCAGTGGCGAGCCTTCCTTCGCTGCGGGGAGCACTCCTTGATCTTGGGACGAATGATATCAGTGATGCAGGAATTGAGTTGTTCTGTAAGGCAATACAGCTCAGGCCGAGTTCTTCACGGCTTGAAGTGTTATCCCTCAAGTTGTGTGGAACTCATCGTGTGACAGACAATGGTATGGCGATGCTTCAGCAGCACCTGCCATCCATGAGAATCCCCTCGGTTTCTCAGTGTTTCTGTCAGACTGGCGCATCGGAGTGTCCATCCAGGAAGAGCAATCAGCGTGCCGATGCCCAAGCAGACAGCTGTGTCCTGGAGTTGTCGCAGTTGTAGCCCCAGCGTCCCCCTATCCTCACCCCACTGCTAGCACTGTCTGCCAACGTGCCGGTATGATCCGTGTCACAACCCCCTTCGGCCAACTTTGGTCTGAAATAGCTCCAAACCGGCCCCAAAGTGCAGTAGATTGGGCCAACCACGAGGCAAAGTAGATTTATGGACCGAGTGGTGTAATTTGCACCCGCCCCTGGTATTTCCGTAACTGTGGTGGGTAACAACGTCGGCAATATTGTGCCAGGCAACATCCGGCAAGGGGAGCGCATACAGCGATTCGGTGGTGCTCCATGCGATTGTGGGCATTGCTATGCACCTCTCGTAGGTTCAATTCGCCATCCGCTTGGCCTCCCCCCCGGATCCCCTGCTCACGGTGCGGGAGTTGGGTTTGGCACTTGGCCGTTGTGTGGGTGGTGCATCGAATTGAAGTAGGATGTCCGCACTGCTGTGGCACCGTCAGCCTTTGGCTGTGGACGTCTTGGGCACAGCCCCTACTGCCTGCAATGACCCATCACACCGAAGAAGGTACGCGGATACTGATCAGCCAGGCAAATCGGGGCAGTATCCATGTATCCAGTATCCAGTATCCGGACCGTGAGCCTGAGAGCAGCATCCTCTACGATGTCAGCCGAGGAAGACATTGTACCCTTCTCTCCGCGAGGGATGGGCCTGCTTTGGACGGTACTATATGAATCTGGTTCCAGCACCAACATGTCTCGGACATACAGCCCTGAGGCTCTCACCTCAGTCTCCTGCCAGTACGTGTGTGGATATTGATCAGCCTGGCCATCGGGGCAGTGTCCCTTGTCCAGACCGTGGGCCTGACAGACGCTTTCCTGCGGGTCTGTTTACTCGTGACACGCTACGATACTTTGAATCAGGTCAGACCATGCGGTCCGTCGATCTTCAGGACACATGCCATGATTCTGCAGCAACCATGCTTCTACTCCGTATTAGGTTTTGCCACATGGCTGTACATATTAGCTCGCATTCCTACCAAGATCGCCCAAAGTCCTATCAACATGACCCAGGATAGAAGGACAAGAGTTTGTGTTGGCAGACTGTCAAAGGAGCAAACAGCCACTTGTGCACTTCTAGCGTGCTCATTGGTGACCCACACCACCACGAACATTTACGCCGCATCGGGGTAAGCCCCCCTATGCAGACCCTCTGCCCCCCCACATCTGACCGAGACCCCGCCGAAACTGTTGTGACATGCACAACGTCGTGCAGCATTTTGTTGCGGGTCTAAAACAGGGGCTTCCTGCTTTGCCAAGCGAGAGCCCAAACCTTTCAGCCCAATCTTCCCCTTTGGCACGGCGTGTGATGCCACCCGGTCTGCACTCAGTCACCCACTGCAGGGGGCACTGTCATAGGGTCTGTCATGCATCGCATTGCATGTAATACACTTTCGGTGTGGTGAGGCCTGCCAAGGGGCATTGCGGCGCAGCCTAGGCTGGCCCATGATCCACACGAGTACATAGATCTCGACAAGGACATAGATCTCGATGGGATCTCGACGTATACATAGGGGGTGTTGCCTGAACCGTGCGCGCACCGTGCGCGCACCGTGCGCGCACCGTGCGTCCTTTTGCGTATTCTGTGTCCACCAGATCCACAATGCCTGATTCTGAGCTGCCCTGGCTTGTCGCCGGACTGCCTGTGTACTACCACCGCTCCAACGGGGATAGGGTGTCGGCCACTGTCGTTGACCCTTCTCCAAGAGGTGGGCGTCGCGTCTCTATTCGGTACGCATTGGGTGGTGAAGAGGTCTTGTACGAGCATGCACCCGAGGAGCGGTTGGAGTTTGCAATTGTGACTGCTGAGAGCCCCGATTGCCCCCAACCTGTGCACCATGAGGCGCCGATGGACGCTTTGCTGGAGCCCCAATTACCTGAAGTGGAAGTTGAAGCCCCTAGAATTGATGATCATGAGCCAGAATGCTGTGGCGGATGAAATTGAAATTCCTGTAACCCAACCAGTGTTGTCGCTTGTGTCGTCGCCTGTGCATGGTTTGTTACGGAGGTGCGTGCAAGGTGCAGAAAATAGGACCCTGGAACCTGTGACAAGCATCAGACTAAAAATTGAAGAATCCTGGTATGCCAGTATGGACTGCAAGGTGCAGAAATCAGGACCCTGGGTGTGTTTCTATGGGGGCCATTCAACGGGGTACAAGTTGGGCCACCATCCCAAAAACATTGAACCGTGCGCGCACCGTGCACGCACCGTGCGACAACGCCCCCATATTCTCATCTCCATCCCTTGGGGTATACGGCATTGGCACACTTGTTTTGTGTTGCTTGACAGATCTATCATCCTGAGCCTGCCACTGGTCATGCTCTCAACGCGCCTCCCCCTCCTGTTTGCCCAAACAACTGCTCAGTCAGTGAGGTCATGAGCAGCTACATGTCGAGAACGATGTTGCGCTGGTGCAGTCCCTCTCTGATGGTGTTGAATTGCTTCGTGGCCCTTGTCCAAACCATCACGTGTCCAAACAACATTGGGGTGTTGTTTCCAGGAATGTTCACGACCCATGAAATTGGCGGTTCCTTTTTTCGCTTGTGGTGCATAGCAGAGCCATAGATGTTGTTTTGCACATTTGGCAGATTATGGTGGTGGTGTGGTGTGTTGGATAAGGGACTTGGTGGATGGCTCCCCTGCATTCCTGGCCTCTTGCGCTGCCCCACTACCTGCCCTGAGCGCAGAAGCATTCTTAAAAAGCAGAAAAGGCCGATGGTGACGTGAATCCCACTTCATCAAAATGCTCATGGGGAGGAGAAGAACCTCCAGAAACACTGCAGGCCCCTCTGTGTATAGTAGGATTGCAGAATCCTATGCTCATTATCAGGAGGTGCATCAGACGACACTAGCCCGACTGATGGTGTCATTCTATTTAGAAGTGGCCCTTCAACAATATCCTGGATCGTGACAGGATCCTGCATCCAACTCTTAATCCAAGCATAGGCAGAGTCCACGCAGTAACTCCCGTTTGAGGTTTGGCTGTGAACAGTTATTTCACCCTCCATTAGCTGTATCTTACTTGCCACTCTTATTGTCAGATTTTCCATATGATTTGCAAGGGGCGAGGCTAGCAGGCCCACCCGGCCATCTGTGGATGTCCACACACCCAAGTTGTTCCAGGACAGAGGCTTGAGGTGATGCTAATATGCATTCACTGTGAATTTTGCTGCTTACCGTTCAAACAAGAAGCCCCTTTGACCAAAGGTAGGCCAAGTAGTCATTTCTGATTTTCCTTCCCGTGTTGAGTTTTGGGCACCCCCGAGGCGGCAGGGGTGATGTACCCATTTCTGATTTTTGTCCCCGCACTGAGCGCTCGGGACCCCCCATGATGGCAGTGCCTTCTCCTGGGTCCCCAAAATCAGCGCCATGATAAAGACGAAAAATGCGTACCCGACCAACATGTGGGCAAAATGGCTACTTCACCCCCGGACACATCTGACGTGTTAGACCCCCACACCCCCTGGCACCACACGGGTTTGTGCATCACGGCGCAAGAATAATTGTCAACAGGCAGATACCATGTCCGCATACAAATGCACCCCACGCGCTGTTGCTTCCCCTACTGCACCACAAAAGCCTTTGGTGCGCAAACGGGCTCGCCCTGCTCTGGGGGTGCAGAGTGGGTGCAGGTGACTCGGCATCCTGCCAAGCAGGCCATCAAACCTCGTACACTCGGTTCACAGCAACCTGCATGCACCCACAAGGAACACCAGATTTCGACCACCGCCGAGGCTGCTTCTGTTGCAAGTCAATTTTGGGATTGTAAAGTGCGCCCCACGAAGGCTTCACAACGGGCGTCACCTCGTTAGATCAAGCGCAGGCGCGGGCGTCATATGGGGGAGCCTTGAGCGCAGTGCGCGCGCGGTGCAACTATTTGGGCGTCTGGCCGTACTAACGGCCCATACTTTGAGATACTGGGGGCCCCTGGCTACTCGGGGCATCATGGTGACCCCTAGCGGAGGTTTTGACTTCTGATTTTGTCCCCCTTTGTCATGTTGTGCACACAAGTTGCGTATTCTCCCTCTAGCCCGTCTTTGCTACTTATGCTTTGATTTGGAAGGAGAACATCCTGATTTCAATCGGTCTGGTGTTTGGTTGCCCTGCTTATCTACCTTGTGACTATCATTTTGCATCGGGGAAAATCATCAAGGTTTTCTTCATCAAAACAAGCAACATCCACAGCATTGGGGAAACCAGAAACCTTGTGCATGATGTGTGCTATGTGAAGGGAAGGTAGTTTGCAACTTTCTTGAGGCAGTTTGGGTCACCTAATTCTAAGGGCTTTTCCAAGGGGTGTGCTTGGGGGCTCTTCGGGGGGAACATAGTCTAAACGTAGCGCGCAGTGCGCGAGCAGTGCGCGCGCAGTGCAAAGATTCCCCCTATACCCCCCCTTTTGGGGGGTCATTCGCGTAGCATACCCCAAGGCATGATATTTGATGCCCAACCCCTTGTAAAATCATTATTTTGTCCAATGAGACAATCCCCGAATGGATTTTTTGATTCTGAGGCCTCTCCCCTGAAACTGGACAACAATTTTTTTGGGGGGGGTCAAAAGTTTTTCATCAGAAGGCTTCAAGCAGTGGGGAGAACTGGGATCATCAGTACAAGCACAGGTCAAATGGTAATGCAGCCGGCCGCTGATGGACAGGTCAGCGGTTCGATTCCCTGTCGCCAGCTCCTCTGACCCGGCCGGCAGTCGGCCGACCAAAATTCAAACCGCCGACTTTCCAGTCCGCGGCCGGCTGCGTTACCATTCGACTGTGGCTTGTTCTGACAATCTGTGTCCTCCCCACTGCATGAAGCCAAGCCTGCCACTGGAAAAAAAACGGAAACTGGATGTTTCTGTCTGACTGACTGCTTGCCTGACTAACTGACTGATTGGCTGACTGCCAGCCTCTCTTCGAGGTGCACTGCCAAAGGCAATCGAATTTCGGGCCACATGCATTGACGTTGATTTCACAAGCAAGGGGATGTGTGCCCCAATGGGGTCCCTGCCCTTGTGGAAGGGGACAACAATGAGAACGATTCGGATTCAGAATAATCAGTGGTCCCTCGAGCATTGCCCTGTCTTGTGCATCGTCCACTTTGCAGCTCCATTTGCTCAAAAATGTGATCATCTACCCCCCCCCCCCCAACCCATACATTTCTGAAACGGCCTTTTCCCACAGATTTCAAAAAGTATACAACCCCCCCCCCCCCCAAACTTACCCACAGCGGGCCAAGAAACATTCGGCCTCATTTGATATGTGCTGCAGTGCAGCAGGGCAAACAATGAACTGAGAGTGGTGACGATGACCATATGCCTGTGTCACGGGGGTGTATGCGAGTCCTGTATCCGTTGCTCATGGCCCAACGGGAGGAAATTTTGGCGCATTGGACCAAAAGTTCATTAAACCCAGGAGAAGTGCCAAAACCCACCGTGTTGGCGCACAATGAATGTCCCCAAGAGATATGCGAGCTCAGTATCCGTTGCATCATGGCCCCTGCACCACAGATCATGCGATCTCTTTTGGTGGTGTTGTCGGATGACGTATGGCGGGTCATCTTTCGGTGCCTCGCAGTATCGACCCTCCTCCGACTGCGATCGGTGTCGTCCCGCATGGCCTGGGCCCTTGGGGAGTACTTCCGAAAGAGGGCGGCCATTCGGATCAGTCCTGAGAAAGGTGTGAGAGCCTTCTGCCGATGCTGTCCCCATCCATCGCACGTGATGTGTTCGGCTGCGCCGGCGCCAGTGCCAGCGAGTGCCCCCGCGGGTTGTGTAGTGAGGACAGGAGCCGGTTGCAGGGAACACGCCCTTGTGAAGCCCCAAATCTTGTCCAGGAGCGGTACCACCCACCGAGCTTTTGGTCCAGGGCCCCCCCAGATCCGCAACACGCTCCATAAACCATCGCCCTCGTGTGCCACCATTTCATTTCCGATGGTCTGCATACCATTACCTGCTCGAAAAACTTCCGTCCAACAGGCCGCCTTTCTTGCGGGGGCTCCTTGAAAGGGAAGCCGCGCTGTGATCAGAAACCACAGAAGCTTGACTGATACTGTGCACGACATCGCCACCTGTTCTTTCCTCGATCGGTATCCCTTTGGAGGCAATGATTCTCTGCTGAACTCAATCGTGGGCGGAATACCCTTCAGCCCTTCTTCTTTCCACATTTTGTTAAACGGATTGATCATTCGGAGGACAGCCCCGCTTCGGCGAGTCGGGTGTGGAAGTGGATCCCAAATGCTCCCAGCAGCTGCGTCGGGGTTTGGGAGGGGGGGCAGCATCGGGGCTTTGCTGTTTCGTGCTGAGGGGATGGCGACCGTCCTTCGAATCACAATGCCACGGTGCAATTCCATTGCATTTGGAGTGGGGCTGCCGTTCTGGGCGATGGCGTCAAGTGACCGCCTTGCATAGTCTTCTCCTGGACAACCTGGTTTTTTTTATGTGTTTGCAGTTCACACCACAGCACTAGCACTGCCTCGCGCAGAGCTTGCGGCGTGCAAAAAGCACTCCCATGCCACCAACAGCAGGGGTTTTGGGGGGGATGCTCAAGGGCGATCAGAAATTTGCTCTGAGCCGGGGGGTTGGGTGGGGCTTTTGAGCCCCATGGGAGGTTGTTAGATCAAGCGCAGGCGTGGGCGTCATATATCCCCCTTTTTGGGGGTCGTTCGCATAGCATACCCCAATGTATGGTTTCTGACGTCTAACCCCTTGTAAAATCATCATTTTAGGACCCCCAATAATTTTTTTTGGAATTTGACCCCCGTCCCCCCCCCCCCCGGTACCTGGGTACCCCTTGGGGGGGGGTCAAAACTTCTTTTGGCGGGTCCGGGGTCCCAACTCCGGGTACCCAAAGTCGCCTCCCCCCCCCCCCCCCCGTATGGCCCCTTGCCAATAAGGGCTGTGCCGTTTTCAGGCTAGGTGGGTTGTTTAGTGGCACCCAAAAACTTTTCAAAATTCGATTTTTCATGAAACCCTTGAGTCACCCCTAGAATGGGTTTGGGTGATCATTTTGGTGACAATACGGGGACTTGAGCACCCATGGGGACCCACGTAGTGGCCGCTAGGCCTATTTAGCCTGTACATTTGGGTGTTTTTATTTTTTGGGGGGTGTCCCAAGGGGCTTGGGGCACAACCTACCCCCCCTTCTTGTATAAGCTACACCCTTGTCCAAGCTACAGTAGGCTTAGGGACCGTAATAATTGTGCACGTAATTTTAATTACGTACAAGATGTAGTGCGGCCACATAAGACATGGGTTTGTCGTCACGTTTGCCTATTACATGGAGCCATGGACACATTTGTGAGTCTTTGCCCACTTCAACCCACATGGCTCTGAATTTGGGAATATTTGTGCTTTATATTCCCCTTTTTTACATCAGCTCACCATGCAATCTTCTCCTTTTGAACTTGGGCGTCTAGTTATTTTCACGTGTTCCACCGGTGACCGTGTGGATGCTATAATGCAGGGACCATCGGAGAAGGGGGACCAATTTGCGGTGTTGGAGTACATGAAGGGTGGGCAGATGGTCACACACCCTTGTGCCCCCCTCCCAAGAATCGAGTTCAGGCATCTTCAAGTGGTGAGCATGTGCAATTGTTCCGCATGGTGTACGATCGCAAGAAGGGTTTCCAAGCTGAACATTTGTAGGCTTCGCATCCTTCATTGTTTGTGCCAACATGGGTGTGAACCTGAAATTTTCATGTTCCCAAGGCTTTCTTGTGTTTGCATGCACTTGGAAATGTGGGCGGAGGTCAAGGTGCACTCATACCATGCGCATGCGCACGTGTGTGCCAGTAGTTGTATGTGTTGCTCGCAAGCTACGCCCTTGTCCAGGCTACAGTGGGCGTAGGGACCGTAATAATTCCGTACATTGGCGTAGCTTATACAAGGGGGGGGGGGGGGGGTACTTATGCAGTTTTCCAACCTCTGCAGCTCAAAAATGGAAATTTCTGAAACTGATTTTTTTTTTACATTCTAACGATCCACAATGATCAAATATCCTATGTACAGCATGCTTTAGACCCTATTCATGTGTTTTTCACCCTATTTGGGTGTTTAGACGGGGGCAAGGGGCTGGGGCACAACCTGCTTGGGCAATTTTTCACTCTCGGCAGCTCAAAAATGGACATTTTCGAAACTGATTTTTTTTTTGATGTTTTGACCATTCATAACAATCAAATATCCTATATAAAGCATGTTTTAGACCCTCTACATGTGATTTTCACCCTATTTATGTGTTGGAGGGGGGCTTTTGGGGCTTTTGAATTACTTTGTGACTAGCTAGCTAATTGACTGACTGTACTCCCTCCCTCTTTGAGTTGTCTTGCCGATAGGCAATCTAATTTGCTCTGAGCGGGGGGGGGGGGGCTTGAGCCCTAGCATGAGGGGGGGGGTCAGAAAATGGGCTCCCAAGTCCAAGAGCCAATTTTATTTGCTTTTACCCTATGATGGATGGAAAAAACATTTCTTTGAAAAAACTGTAACCCACTTGTGTATGTTCAAAATGATCAGCGTATCATGGGGTGTTATGCATCTATATGAGTTGTTTGCATGCTTTGCCCTCATTTCTCGTGTATTGGTGTGTGTTGTTTTTGCATTGCGTGGTATCTATCAAGAATTTGGGTGCGGATTGGCCCCTTTCCGGTTGGGGATATGGACCGGCATGTCAGGCGAGCCCACCTATTGGCGTCGCATGCTTGACAAGATGACTGTGGGTTGAGTGCAACTCCGCAACAGTCCTATCTATGTTCCTGAGGACTCCGATGAGACTATGCAGGCCCCTGAATTGGGCTAGCTAGTTGTCCATTGTTGATGGGGCTCTTTGTGGTTTGTGTGACCTAGATCAATCTATGCTCAAAGAGGTGATGGCCAAAAATCGTGGCCTGGTGTCCTATATTCCTACCAGTACATATGTCACCAAAAGAGTGCATATCAAATGCTGGGGCTGTCCAACATTGTGGGGGTGTGGTATGGTCTGTATGGGCGGGAGTATTGCCAATTGTGGCCAAACCCCCCAAGGCCCCATGCCCCCCCAAGCCAACCAAAGCAACACCCCAATTTCTCCCTGTCATGTGTGTGCCGTGCACGCGCTGTGCGTGTTGTCCCCTCAACCCAATCTTCTCCCAGCTGAGTTCCAGCAGCCCCCTCCGCACGGGCACAGCGGTGTCAGGGCATTGCCTCCAGTCCATCGGCATGTGCAATGGGTGTCGCCTCTTCTCAGGGAAAGTGGACCACCTGAAAACGGTGATGCCGGGTCTGCCGAAGCTGGAGCTGGCGTTCACCAACATGCTGTTCCTGAAGCGACACATGGCCCAGCTCAAGCAGATCTTGGCCACCAATGAATGCCTGGTCAGGTGCGCGTGCAGGGGGTGGGTGGGGGGGGGAGGCCATGTCCCCGGGGGCGAGGGAGGGAAGTGTGAGGGCAAAGGGCAAGGCATGTTCCGTGAGGCAGTGGGGTCTGGGTAGAGTGACCCACAGTTGACCAGCCGGCGCTCTGACATGGGGTCTCCGGAGAGGAGGGAAAGGATAGAGGAAGAGGAAGGAAGGGGGAGAGGGAGAGGAAGGGGCAGAGGGGCACGGGAAATGGGGAATTTTTCAAAGGTGGGGCTGGGGGGCTGGGCTTCGGGGCTCCCACACCACCC
The DNA here is from genome assembly GCA_964036045.1 of Eutreptiella sp. 'Long Island Sound 2002'. Lineage (NCBI taxonomy): Eukaryota > Euglenozoa > Euglenophyceae > Eutreptiales > Eutreptiaceae > Eutreptiella > Eutreptiella sp. 'Long Island Sound 2002'. The sequence goes on along the minus strand of OZ038390.1, from coordinate 1,319,634 downwards.
ACCCACCCCCCCTCAAAAGATTGGGCCAATTTTTCTTCCGGGCCTTTGGCCGATCAAAAATTTTCTCTGGCACCAAATTTGTTTGCACTAAAAGATTTTTCGGTGCTTTCAGCGCCTCTAACACCTCAGCACCACCGGGGGTGTGGAGGGGGGGGTGCTGGACCCACCCACCCACTACCCCCCCCCCCCCCCTACAAGGAGCCCTGGTGGGGGGTCTGAAAGGTGGCTCGAACCCCCCCCCCCAGCAAATGAATTGTTACCAGCCCTCCCCCCTCCAGTGCCTTCACCCGCAATCTTGTACCAAGCCTCTGGTCCACTGTCCCTCAGTATTGACATCCACCGCTGCATTCTGGAGACGCCATGCACGTTGCTGCTGGCAGAAGGCATCCGGAACAGCAAAGCGCTCCAGCAGGTGCAGCTGCAGTCGAGTGTCATCTGCAAAGAAGGTGTGCCGCATGCCAAAGCGCGGTGCGGAGGGAGGGGGCATGCCCTGCCCCCCCCCCTCCCGGCACGCTTCACGGGCCTTGCACACCCCGCGCTCGGCGGATATCCAACACCTCCCACAGCACACACCTGCCTGCGTGCAGGACAGAGCTTTGCTTAACAACTCCGCATCTCATGGGGGGGGGGGGGGGGTCTGAAATCCCCCCCCCCCTCTTAAGTGATTGGGCAAATTTTTCTCCGGGTCTTCTGCCAATCAAAAATTTTCTCTGGCGCCTTCGGCGCAACTCAGTTTAGGCCCAAAAAATTCCTTCAGCGCCTTCGTCGCCTCCAGCAACTCAGGGTCTCCTGAGGGGGGAGGTGCCCCCCCCCCCCCCCCTGCCCCCCCCTTCAGCAAAACTCTGGTGCCAACAAACCAATACTTTTTGACAAATGGGAACACGGTGACCTTTTGCTGGTGCTTTGCGTCTTGGTGCATCCCCTGCATTGTCCCCCTTGACCAAGTTCCTCGGGTGGTGGTGCCAGGGCCGCATCAAGGGGACGCAAAACGGGAAAGCCGACTGAGATAGTACGGCATGAGGCCAGGATTCCACACCCTGACGTCATGCCCCCCCAACCCCCCCCCCCCCAAACACACACAAGGATCCCCGGCTAACTCAACCGGGCTAAGCGTAGGTCTCGCAACCAAAAGGTCGCGGGATCGATCCCCGGTTCGGGCCTGTCTGGAGGCGGGCGGTGGCAGCCGTGCGTCAAGGGCATCCTTTCTAGGGAAGTCGCCACCCGCTGTGAAAGCCCCAATACACACACAACACACGGGGCAACATGGCGATGACGGGCTTGCTGAACTAATACCGTGGAGCTGACCCAGCGGAAGCCACGGAGCTACCACCCCACTTCCAGGGTGGTCCTGGGGCAGCGAGCCAGGGTCTGGCCTAAGTGCATATCGCACTGGTCGAGGGGCAATACAGGGACGCACCCCTGGCCTGCACTGAAGGCCTGCTATAAGGGAGAGCAACCCGACCCGAGGACGCCAGTGTGGCCATATAGGGAATGCCATGCACGCAGTGCACACGCAGTGCGCACGCAGTGCGAAGTTTTGGATGTCGGCCAATACTCGGACCCTACTTTTGGCCCCTTTTGACAAGTTTTTGGTTCCATACTGGGTTTTTTTTTTTAGCTTCCTATGCATTTGGGATGTGGCAGATTTGAATTCTCACCCTTTGTTGCCCAATGTCAACCATTTTTACCCATTTTCAATCCCCCATATTGAACTCTCTTTACTATGGGGACCCCGAGAAGGCAGGGGTGATGTAGCCATACATAGCCCGTGGACTTTGAGGAGTTTGTGGTACGGCCTTCATCCCCACCACATCACTGACCTCGCTCGCCATCAACAAGTGTGTCGCGTCCACGCTCAGAATCACCACCGCCCTCCCCTTCACCCTATTCGCGGTCCCCATCACCCAAGAGACCACGGACAACGCATTCCCTGCGCTCCGAGTCAAGGGACATCTCATCGCTGCCTCCAAGAGCGAAGCCACGGGCACCGAAACACTCGAAGCAAGCGGACTTTACAAGGCTAAGTGGTTTGATCATAGGGACAATGGAGTACCAAGTTGAAGGCAGTTTCGTCGTTCTCATGTGGGTTTTGTTGCTTCGCTGTGCAACCAATCAGGTGACAGGTATTCTTGAGTGAGTATACCGGCCTTTGCGTGCGCAGTATGCACGCAGTGCCCACGCAGTGCACACGCAGTGCGCACGCAGTGCAAGAATTTGGCCATAGGCTCAACCGGGAGACCTGGTAAAAACAGTAGTACCCCCCCCCCCCCAGAGCCAACCACCAAGGCCTTGTGCCACCCCCCCCCCCCCACCCGCCCACAGAACTGGCCCCAACCAGCGAAGCACGCCACACGAAACTTGGGGGACTCATAGTTGGTGGGTTTGGAGACACGGTCCATAGAAAACTCCCTCCCGACGGCCACTTTGTTTTTGTACAAACATTTCGACCCTCCCCCACAAGCAACAGCAAACACACCATGAGGGAGGAGCATACCTGAAATGCACGCCGTCGGCCGCCTTGCACATGGGTTGCCCGAACTCACTCGTACACCCACACACACTTACCACTGCACTGTAGGGGTGAGTGATGTCCTGGCGACGCGGGAAATGGGGGGAAATGAGGGGGGGGATGGGGGAAGTGGGGGGAAATGAGGGGGAAATGGGGGGGGAATGGGGGAAGTGGGGGGAAATGAGGGGGAAATGGGGGGGGGATGGGGGGGGGGAAATGGGGGGGAATGGGGGGAATGGGGAGATGGCGGGCATAGCACACATGATGTGGGTTGTGGAGGGTTGTGGCGGGATGTGGTTGAGGAAAATGAGAGGAAAATGGGAGAAAAATGAGACGAGGTACCCATTTTTCACAGTCCCAATTTCCCCATTGTTCCAGAGGTCGCAGATCTCCGCCACAACTTTCTTTATAAAACTCGGCTCACCGCACTCATCGACGGAAAAATGGGATTTGTTGCCACTCACCGACACTCACTGCCATGGCGGCTCGTGCGGATGCTTGTTCCAGAGCTGCGGAGCAGTTACAGGGGCCTGTGAAAGTGGTTGGGGGGCGGTTTCTGGCGGCTGGAAATACGATTGGGGCGGGTGTGGGGGTATGGGAATGCCTTGGGGATAGAGTCAGGGCTCCCCTTCAAGTGATTGCCTCGGAGGGGGAGGGGGGACGGCGTGCACTGGGCACATGGTGGACAGGCAGTGTGCACTGTGCGGGCGGGAGGAGGGCAAGGGCCGGGACAGGGCGGTGGCTGGGGACAAGCGATGTCCAGTGCCATTGGCGTCGCTCGCCGCCCGAAACGTGGGGCACAATCATTTTGGGCTTCTTGTCCTGAGGACTGCGGACGGCCACGGCCACGAGGAGTGGGGCCGAAGAGGGAGGCACACGGGCATTGGAATGGCCATGTCGTTCGTGTGGCGTGGTTTGCTGGTTGGGGCCAGTTCTGGGGGGGGGGGGGGGGGCATAAGGCAAGGGAAACAGAGCTCACATATGCGCCCGTGTCACAGGCATATGGTCTTCGCCACAAACTTCAGTTCAATGTTTGACCTGCTGCTTTGCAGTACCCCTCAAACGAGGGCCGAATGTTGCCTTGAGCTCACTGCAGTCAGCGGTTATCGAATGTTTCTTGGCCCGTTTGGATAGACCTACAAACCTACACCCCCCATTGGGTCGGTTAGGCAGGCATCCCAGAGTTGCAAAAAGCGACGACTCCACGGCAGGCCAACCGGGACCTGGGCTCAAACCCGTGTTCTGTGGCGTGTGTGTGCAGTGCATTTCCGGTTTGCTGCTTGGCCGTCACCAATATAACCAAATACCCAACCGCCCGCTCCCGTTTCCCAATTTACCGCCCCGGGGTTCGAACTGTCTGTTGGTTCATATCTCGAAGAACCGAAGCCCGGAGGCAGGGCCGGCCCCATCGCCTCCACGGGAGGCTCCGCCGGACCTGGCCTCCAACCCCGAGAGCGGGAAGCAGGAGGACGACTCCGAGAGGAGAGAAGGAGGAAAGAGGAGTTCGACGGGCGGGCAACGGAAGCCAGAGCAGCACGAGACAGAGGGCCCCGTGGCGGCCCAGGCGTGGACAAAGAGCGGGTCTCAACCACGTCAGGGTCAAGGACAGAGTCACCGAGATCGCCGCGGAGCGGGTGCAGCGCGGGCTCGCAGAGAGTATGGCGTGCGAGAGCGGCCCCGTGGTGCGGCAAGTGACCAGGCGCCGGCAGGGGCGACGCGACGACATTGCCAAGACGGCCACGGAGCTGGTGCAGCGGAGCTGGTTCAAGATGTAGCCCGACGAGGACCGAGTACAGGCCAGCAAGATGCGGGCAAGATGCGGGAATAGAAGGAGCATGCGGCGGGCAAGACACAGGCAACAACCAGGCGGAGCGCTGCAGCAATCAGCCACAGTGGACAGCAGGATCTCAGAGAGCCGAACGCGGCTGACGCCAGCGAGTGGCCTGGAGCCTGGCTGGTGGCCCTCGGGGGGTGTCTCTACGCCCTTCGCCTGGGGAGGCGCCGGGGGTGCACCAGGAGGCCCGGGGTCACACGCGGGCGGCGGGCTGCAGATGGCCCAAACTTACCTGGTGGACAATCACTTGCGCAGTGCGGAGTACACGATGGAGAGCTGGGGCATAGAGCCCACAACATGTCCAGCAGATGGCGCGTACTGACCTAGGGTCGGCCGAACGGGCCGCACTCGGCAGATGGCGTGTACTGCAGTTTTGTGCACCATGGCAGATGCCGTGTACTGCTCGGGATGGACCAACCGGGCCGCTCCTTGACAGATGACGGGTACTGCGACAGATGACGTGTACCCGACTGAGTCCACTGGCTACGGCGAAGGGATGACGTGTACTGTGGTAGATGACGCGTACTCAACAGTGCGGCACAGTGCCAGCAGCGAGACGGCGTGCACTGCATGGGAGAAAGGAGGGGCACCACAACGCACGACCAGGTTAAAGCACCCGTCTTTTTTTGTCTGCAGGTCTAGCATCATGTCTAGCAATGGATCGGATAGTGATGGGGCGCACCCCAGGGCTCATGAGGCGGTGGACCGCAAAATCAAGTACACCCTCGACACGTTTGAGTGTATCAACGTCGACGAACATAACGTGGAGTTCAAGTTCAAAGATGGAGCGGTCAAACTGTCATATGACGAGGCGCTCACGGAAGGGACCAAGAGTGCCAAGCGCTCCAGTTCTGGCTCGCCACGCCATACCCAACAGACACCGAACGGGCGCGACTGGCGGATAGTGAGCACCAGCCGGCAGTGCAGTCCATGGCTGTGGCTCTGCAGGTGCTGACCGAAACCCAGATTCAAGAAGCGGCGTGTGCCCTCGATGTGTCCGTCGACGTAGTTCGAACAGGTGGCAGGCTGACAGCGCCGGCCAAATGGAAGATTGTCCTGCACTGCATTCGTGAAGCAGCAGGAGCAGGAGCAAAGCTCATGGCAGCCTTGGACAGCCAGACCGTCGAGCCGCTTTTCCGCACAGTTGCGTGGAAGCCCGTCATGCAGCAGCTCGCGGATGCGATCTACGCCAAACCCAGCGCCGAGGTACAGTCTCCGCAGGCGGAGAGCCGTGCGGCAGATCCAGCCCCGCAGCGCAGCCCACGCCTGCGCGAACGGGAAGGAGAACATGATGCAAATGTCGGACGCCAGCCCAGTGAGGACCGGAGACAACAGCGGGATGACGATGACGACACCAGACAAGGAGTAGCGGCACTGCATCGGCAAATAGCGCAACTGGGACCTCTCCTGACCGCGGATGTTGAAGCGCTCATTGACGCCGGGAGCGCGGTACTGGCCCGAGCCGGGGAAACAGATGCAGCACTGGAGGTCATGGCCGACATGCCCACAGAACGGGATGTACGACACCTACAGGCGCGCCTCACCGCATTTACAGGGGAGCGACTCCGGAGCATCTTGGGTGACTGGAAACGGGCAGCAAGTCAAGAAGTACTGCGCATACGGGCAGACCGGCGGGCAGCACAGCAGGAACGAGAGCAAGAGCATTCGGTCCCGCCAAGCACGAGCCGCCGGCTGTTCTCAGTGACGCCGCAAGACGACTCGGGGTCAGTAGACCAGTCGGTCACACAACGACTGCACAGGGAATGGGCCGAAGTAGCGGAAAAAGAGAGGCAGCGTCGACGAGAACAGCAAGAGCGGCAAGGAGGAGCAACGACTCCAGCGACAGGGGCGTCACACAACAGAGTGGTACGGGCTGTGCAACGAGACGATGAGGCCGCAGGCGAGTTCGAGGTTGTCACAGATCACACAGGAGCCCTAGGAGTGGTATGGATACGGGTCGTCAAAGGGTGTGAACCGGCAGATCTGCTGCGGGAGCTGAAGCTCGTGCTCAAGTACAGCAACGTAGAGCAACTGTGGGGCCAAGTAGTGCAGTTGTGTGACAAACACAACTCCCGCCAAGCCATACAGGTTGCCGCGGATCAAGACAGCATCAACACGGCGCTGCAGGGCCAGCAGGAGGTCACTCTGAGGCTGCGAGGACCAGATGGAGTACGCGGCACGAAGTTCACTATCTAGCGATGGGACAACGCGCGCATTCTGGCGGAGGCAGGCAAAGCGTTACCGGCACAACCTGCGTCACACACAGGATGGGACGCCCGCGCCGGAGAAGTGCAACCAGACCGAGGACATGGTCAAGAGCGCGGCCCTGATACGGCGGGCCACCGCGGACACGACCATCATCAGCCACAGCAGCGCGGCAAAGGCAGAGGCAAAGGTTTTAGGTGGTGAGGCCCTGTGAGGCCATCGTCCGAGAGACGGCCACAGAAGCGCACCTGGTCCGCGGCGACCAGCACCAGCCATCCATGATAGATATATATATCGAGGCAACTCAGCCGTCAGAATATACGAGAGCACAGCGGGGAGGACAAGGGCAAGGGCGCTGGAGTAGGCAGAAGCAAGCCAGAATGCATGTGTGTGACAGTGAAAGGACCGTCGCTAGGGCCAGATTGCTGGTTTCGTGGGGCACCAGAGCGTCTGTCTGTGCAGGGCCAGGGCAAGCCAGAGCGCAGAAAACCAGTTGCAGCTCAAAGAGTGGTCGCAGGTCACGGTATGAGTCAGGTCGACCGTCCTGCGAAGCACACGCGCAGCGGTGGCCAATGGCCCCGGCATATGAGCAAACGCGGGGGCCAGGGCGATGGTTCCTTTGGGCATCAGCGCGTCTGATGCCGGCCGATGAACACAGACGAGGCAGCCGAAAGGCAGCGCCCAGCAGACAAAGAGATGTGACAAAGGTGCAAGGTGAGTGCAGCATTGTGCAGGGCGCCACAGGGAAGAGGATACGCGCAAGAAATCAGGGCTCCAAGTGAACAGGGCCGAGAGAGCAGCTGGAGGCCCAGACAAGTAGCAGAGTAACAGGGGGTAGACCAACACCAGGTCTACAAGCAGTGCGTGAGTACATAGGTCCGTATGCACTGTGAGTGGTGACACCGGCGGGGCGGGCAGACCGCCGCCGTGTGCAATAGGCGAGACACAAGCACAAGCACAAGCACAAGCCCCATTTCCCCCCATTTCCCCCCCCCCCATCCCCCCCCCCCCCATGTAGCCCCATGCTGCACCCCTGCGCAGCCCCACGCTGCACCCCTGCGCCGCCCCATGCCGCGCCCATGCGCAGCCCCAGGCTGTGCCCCTGCGCAGCCCCACGCGGCGCCCCAGCACGGCCCCAAGCTGCACCCCTGCGCAGCCTCATTCGCAGCCTCACGCTGCGCCCCTGCGCAGCCCCATGATGCGCCCCTGCGCAACCTCATGCTGCGCCCGTGCGCAGCACCACGCTGCGCCCCTGCGCAACCCCATGCCGCGCCCCTGCGCAGCCCCATGCTGCGCCCATGCTGCGTCCCTGCGCAGCCTCATGCTGCGCCCCTGCGCAGCCCCACGCTGCTGCGCCCCTGCGCAGCCCCACGCTGCTGCGCTCCTGCGCAGCCCCACGCTGCTGCGCCCCTGTGCAGCCCCATGCTGCTGCACCCCTGCGCAGCCCCATGCTGCTGCACCCCTGCGCAGCCCCATGCTGCTGCACCCCTGCGCAGCCCCATGCTTCGCCCTTGCGCAGCCCCATGCTGCGCCCATGCGCAGCCCCGCGCTGTGCCCCGGCGCAGCCCCATGCTGCGTCCCTGCGCAACCTCATGCTGCGCCCCTGCGCAGCCCCACGCTGCTGCGCTCCTGCGCAGCCCCACGCTGCTGCGCCCCTGTGCAGCCTCATGCTGCTGCACCCCTGCGCAGCCCCATGCTTCGCCCTTGCGCAGCCCTATGCTGCGCCCATGCGCAGCCCCGCGCTGTGCCCCTGCGCAGCCCCATGCTGCGTCCCTGCGTAGCCTCATGCTGCGCCCCTGCGTAGCCCCACGCTACTGCGCCCCTGCGCAGCCCCACGCTACTGCGCCCCCGCGAAGCCCCATGCGCAGCCCCACGCTGCGCCCCTGCGCATCCCCAGGCTGCGCCGGTGCGCAGCCCCACGCTGTGCCCCTCGGCAGCCCCACGCAGCGCCCCGGCGCAGTGCCATGCTGCGCCCGCGCCCCTGCGCAGCCCCATGCTGCGCCCCTGCGCAGCCCCACGCTGCGCCCATGCGCATTTCCACACTACGCCCCAGAGCAATCCCAGGCTGCGCCCTGGGCAGCCCCACGCAGCGCACCAGCTGAGCCCCACGCTGCGCTCCGGCGCTGCCGCATGCTGCGCTCCAGCGCAGCTTCATACCGCGCCTCTTGCACAGCCCCACGCTCTGCCCCAGCGCAATCCCACGCTGCGCCCCTTGCGTAGCTGCTGCGCCCACTACAGCTCCAGGCAGCGCCCCTGTGCAGCTCCACGCTGCGCCCCCTGCGCAGCCGCATGCTGCACCCTTGCCCCGGGCCTCGCAGCGCCCCAGCGCAGTCCCATACTGCGCCCCTGTGTGACAGCCTCGCCCACGGCGCCCCGGGCACCCAGCACAGCCCCCGAACCAGCGGAGCCCCCCCCTCCCCACCCTGAAACTACGGCAGGTGTCAGCCCCTGGTGGCGCAGGGTGCAGGCATGGGCCGCCCGCTTCGACCCACCCTGGCGGGACCGAGTAAGCCGCCGCGTGGTGGTTGGGAGTCCCGCATTTTCAGGGACCCCCTCCGGCTGTGTCGGAGCCTCGGGTGGGTCAACCAGATACCAGATACAAGATACCCCCCCCCCCCATGTCCCCCTCATTTCCCCCCACTTCCCCCATCCCTCCCCCTCATTTCACCCTCATTTCCCCCCACTTCCCCCATCCCCCTCCCCCTCATTTCACCCTCATTTCCCCCCATTTCCCCCATCCCCCCCGCCATTTCCCCCCCATTTCCCCCCATTTCTCCCATCCCCCACCCATCCCCCCCCATTTCCCCCTCATTTCCCCCCACTTCCCCCATCCCCCCCCCCCTCATTTCCCCCCCATTTCCCCCCATTTCACAGGGCACAGGACACGGCAAGAGACAGATCAGTAAAACACACGACAGTCAGAGCGCCACAGGAAGCGCTAACCGATGTACACAACAACCGCCATCTTCCGGCGGTCGGGGCACGGTGCGTGCCCAGCTATACACAGGCCGAACAACGCAGCCCCCGCGGCAATGCGGAGAGCCCGGGAGCGCCACTTATGTGCAGGGCGACACAAGCGTGAGCAGACCCAAGAGCGCATATATGCAGGTGGGACCCGGGCGATGGTCCCGTTGGGCACTAGAGCGTCGGCCGCCGAAGACGAGCAGAACTATCACTGAGAGCGGCAAGATAGTGGACGCTGCGGTGCGTTAAGGTCCAGTGTCCACGTGCAGATTGGTGCAGGGTGTCCAAGAGGCAGGGGGCGAATGGAGCAAACACAAGGCGCAAGGCTCGAGAGCAAAAAAAAACAAAAAACAACAACAACAACAAGTACAGCCGCAAACAAGGGGTAGGCCGGCTAGAGGCCTGCAATCAGTGTGTAAATAGCAATGTAGGAACGCACTGAGAGTGAGTACACCAGCGGGGCGGGCAGATCACCGCCTTCTGAAAATGGCGAGACATAAGCACAAGCACAAGCACAAGCACAAGCCCCATTTCCCCCACCCCCGCCCCCCCCTTCATTTCCCCCCATTTCCCCCCATTTCCCCCACCCCCCCCCCATTTCCCCCCACTTCCCCCATCCCCCCCCCCTCATTTCCCCCCATTTCCCCCCATTTCCCCCATCCCCCCCCCATCCCCCCCCATTTCCCCATCTCCCCCCCTCATTTCCCCCATTTCCCCCCATTTCCCCCCATTTCCCCCATCCCCCCCCCCCATTGCCCCCTCATTTCCCCCCATTTCACCCCATCCCCCCCCCATTTCCCCCACCTCCCCCCCTCATTTCCCCCCATTTCACCCCATCCCCCCCCCATTTCCCCCTCATTTCCCCCCATTTCCCCCATCCCCCCCCCCTCATTTCCCCCAGGTTTCCAGGCTCCAAAATCCTAGTGCGGCGCGCTGGTAAATCCGGTGGCGGTTGGCGCAGATGCCGGCTGGGGTTGCCCCTGAAGCGCCCCCTTCCCTTCAACCAAACCCCTGCCCCCCCCCCCACCCCTGCCTCCCTGTCCGCAGCCGTGAGGGCCATCTACCGCGCGGTCACGCTCAGCAAGTCCGTCAAGTTCGTGGTGCTGCGCCACAATGACCTCACGGGCCGCCACGCGGACAAGCTTGGCGCCGCCCTCAGCGCCCACCAGCACGTGCAGGAGCTGGACCTGTTCGGCAACCGCTTTGCGGACCTCGGGATGCCCGCGTTCGCGGACCTGCTGGCGTCCAGCACGGCGCTGCTGCGGCTGGACCTCGGCAACAACGGCATCCCGCCCGCAGGTGCTGTGCCGCCCCCCCGGGGGGGGGGGGGGGGGGCACCGCCCGATGGGGGAGCAGGGCCTTGCCACGGAGGTGGTAGAATGGCTGTGCACCGCAGGAGGAGGGAAGGGGGGGATACCCCAGGGCTCCTTTTGACAACACGGCACCACTGGGGGTGGGGGTGCCCCCCCCCCCCCAAAAGATTGCGCCAAAATTTCCTCCGGGCTTTCGGCCGATCAGAAATCCTCTCTGGCGCCTTCGGCGTCAATTGGTTTAGTTTAGACCAAATCTTTTCTTCGGCTTTCGGTGCCTCTAAAAACTCAGCACCACGAACCCCCCCCCCCCCCCAACTAAAAGGAGCCCTGGGGCCCCCTCCAAACCAAAGTGGCCATTGTGGGAAAAACCAAATTCACAAAAGGGAACATCTGGTGGGGCCATTCTTTGTACACACACTTCTGGGTCCCCCCCCTTCCAATACTTCCCTGCGCCTTGCACATGTCGATGCCGGGGGCGTGTGTGCGCGTGTGGGGGCGTCGAGGGGGAAGCAGGGGACCTGCATTGGGGGCGCCCCCCCCCCCCCGAAGCGGTGTGTGGCCAAGAGGGGCCAGCGCAAGCAAGCACAGCCAAGGTAACGGACACCCAAATATGGAACACCACATAAACGCCACGACCCGGACTCAGTATCACGTGTGCAGTGTGCCCAGGCGGTAAAGCCCAGAACCCGAGGCCCACAGCTCTGACCCCAGCCAGGGGGGCAGGGACATGGAACTGTTTGGAACACGAACAAGGCCATTGGCCGGACGAACACGTGATGAACTGAGAGAGCAATGAAGGCCGTGGGGCAGGCGCGGCTGGAGCGACAGTAGCGGGTCCACACCTGACCGATTGCGCGCCCCCCCCCCCCCCCACACGGTGCCGGGACCCGGAGATTAAGCGTCTCTCGGATGCGTTCGCGGACACCGTCAGCACTTCGGGGCAGGGATGTATTGGAATGGCTGACAACCGTAGGAACCGTAGGAGGAGGGTTACACCCCCCCCCCTGGACAACCCCCTCCCCCTTAGATCCCCCTCCCCGCCCCCTCCTCCCCTTCCAATGTTTGAGGCTGACAGGCTTCCGGATGGAGCCTACGCCACGTCGGTGCTTTCCAAATCGCACCGTTGCCTTTGTGACATGAACGAGACGTGTATCCCCCTCCCAACGCGGTGCCCCTGGGACGCTCCATGGGCCGTATTGGTGGCGGTGGTGTGTGGCGGGGGGCGAGAGCACCCTCCGGAGGCCCCCGTCCTGCCCTTCGCGGGCTCTTCTCGGGCACAAGATGAAGCAAACAACCCAACGAAACGCAACGGATGTCAGTCATGCGCCTTCGAGTCGACCGGCTCCGAGAGCGCGTTGTGGACGGCGCCGCTCACTCGGGGTCTGGCGAGGGACGAAGGGTACGTTGCGCTGGCGTCCGGAGATAGCCCGGTCACCCTCACGTCACCCCACCTCCACCTCCACCCCCACCTCCACCTCCACCTCCACCTCCACCTTCACCTCCACGTCCACCTCCACCTCCACCTCCACCTCCACCTGGTGACCTGGCACCGGTATAAAAACCCTCAGGATGGTAGCTGTGGGACAGATTGCCCACACACACTGCCACCCGTGAAGCCAGTCGTGATACGTCGTGGTTCTCTGTGCGTCTTCCCTGTGTCAGGCCGGGCCCACCCCGCCCGCCAACCGTCCAGGACCCCTCCCTGGGCCAGAAATGCAGTCCTGTGGGGGACAGACGCACCTACGTGGCCTCCCCCGACCGCCGGACGCCGACGTGGCGCCGGCTCAGTGGCAGGGTACCACCGTGGTGCCGCCAACGAATACATGTGTCACTGTGGCGCGACCTCAAGAGTGGAGCGCCACCGTGGCGCTGCCCCGACAGCCCTGCGCCGACGTGGCGCGGGCTCAGTGGCAGGGCACCACCGTGGTGCCACGAACGTACTTGTGCGCCGTCGTGGCGCGGCCTTCGGGGCAGAGCGCCGCCGTGGCGCCGCCCAAACAATCAAGCACCAACGTGGCGCCACTTCAGTGGCAGCACACCATCGTGGTGCGGTCAACGTGCATATGCGCCGCCGTGGCGCAATCTTCGGGGCAAAGCGCCGTCGTGGCACTGCCCAGATAGCCCTATGCCTCCGTGGCGCCAGTTCAGTGGCGGAGCGCCATCGTGGTGCCGCCAACGTACACGTGCGCCATCGTGGCACGATCTTCGGGGCAGAGCGCCACCGCGGCGCTGCCCAGACAGCCGTGCGCCGACGCGGCGCCAGTTCAGTGGCAGGGCACCACCGTGGTGCAGTCAACGTACACGTGCGCCGTCGTGGCGCAACCTTCGGGGCAGAGCACCACCGTGGCGCTGCCCAGACGGTTTTCATGCGCCAGCCTGGCCATGGTGTATCTCCCAGGCCAATATTCGAGGCACCATGGCGGGGTCTGCACCTGGCGCTCCGCCAACCTCCGTGACACCCGGTGCAGAGGTGATGTGTCATCGGCGGTACTCACCGCCTCACATGTCGTCGGCGAACCTCGCCGTCTCGCCCGGGCACCATCGTGGTGCCACTTTCTCGGTCACGTGCTGTCTCGGTGCGCGTATCGTAGGGCTCGTCGTTTGGGCTCGGTTTTTGCGGCCGGGCGTTGTCGGTGACCTCCACGGCGATGCACCACCGTGGTGCTATGGCTGTGACGCACGTCCCGCACTCACATAACCCGGGGTACCCAGGCCACCGGCAGTGCGCATGATCGTGTAGCGTGACCGTACTCGCGACACCGGCGGTACTCAGCCCGCCGGCAGTGCGCATAGTCGGGCCAGACCGCGCTCCTTGTCTGGCGGCGTTCTAAGTCGGGGGTGATGCCCCGGGAGACCCACACCTTCCGTCACGTTGATCTTGGGACGCTAACTCGGGTGGATCCAGGGAAGTTCGGAGCGGTCCGTGGCAGGGACCGGAGAGCAGATCGGACCGTAGCGTTGTCGTACAGCGACGCTGAGACCCAGACGGCCTGCTGGGAGGAGCGTTCTCAGGTGTGCGGCGAGATTCGTCTTGCTCTAGCGGAGGTAAGACGGAGGACTCCCTCGGCTGGTCTGCGTGGGACCCCCGGGGGACGACGCCAAGGCCCATCGTCCGTGGGACCGCGGCAGGCGCTCCTCCTCCTCCTCCACCTCCACCTCCACCTCCACCTCCACATCCACCTCCACCTCCACCTCCACCTCCCCCTCCCCCTCCACCTCCACCTCCACCTCCACCTCCACCTCCACCTCCACCTCCACCTCCATCTCCACCCCCACCCCCACCTCCACCCCCACCTCCACCCCACCCCACCTCGCCTCGCCTTGCGCCGAGTTTTGTTTAACAACTCAGCATGTCCTGGGGGGGGGTCTAACACCCCCTCCCCCCCACCCTACCTCACCCCACCCCACCCCACCCCACCCCCTAAGGAATCGCTGGCCTCGCTTCACCTCATCCCACCCCACCTCACCCCACCCCACCTCACCCTCATCCCTTTCTCAGGAGCAGCCCTGCTCAGAGACGCCCTCCAGGTCAACGCATCCCTGCGGGCCCTCAACCTCTCATTCAACCCGATCGGCGCGGACGGGGCGGTGGCCCTGGCCGACATGCTGCGGGGCAACGGGACGCTGCGGCGCCTGGAGCTCATGGACACGGCCATGGGCAACGCCGGCATTGCGGCCATTGCTGAGGCCCTGAGGCGCAACACGTCGCTGTGGTACCTGAACGTCAGTGGGAACCACATCGGAGACGCGGGTGTGGCCCCTGGTTCGCCAGCAACACGGGGCACAGCGTCCACCGGGGGGGAGGGGGGAGGGGGCGTGCGCCCTCGCCACCACTGCGACCCCCCCCCCTCCCCCGGTGGGCTCAGTGTCAGGCTCCTCCAGCCTCCCCACCGGGGCCTGGAGCACCAGGCGACACACTTCCCCAGGCAGCACGCGCGCCCCACACACACAGGCACGGCGGCATCTCCCTCCTGCGTGTGCCACCGCGGGGTACGGAGGCGGACGGCTAGACATTCTGCCGATGGACGCCCACTGGGCGGACCAGCGGACGATGGCTCTAGCGCTCCATGACATGACATGACATGGGTACGGGGGCGGTCATCAGTCCGGTAGGCCTTGAGACCGGACAACCGTGAACCCGCCGGACCAGTTGTGACGCGCAGGGAAGGGCGATGTCCGTGGTCCCGGAGGTCCGGATGAGGCCTTGACCCAACCCTACCCAACCCAACCCCCGTCGTTGCCTCAGAGCTGGTGCCCAGTGCTGCGGTGGTGCCTTTGTATGTCCAGGGGGGCGTGAAGACCAACCCGCGCGTGCACGGGAGGTGAAGGACTGGGCAGGCGGCCAGTCACCCTACGGCATGTGGTCCGCGCGCCTGGGGGAGAGGGGGGAGGGATGGGTGCGGAGACTGGAGTGACGAGTGGGATATATTACAGCGTGTGAGCCCCCTCCCACCTTCCGGTGGGGGGGTGAGGGGAGGGGTGCAGGTCAATACCAGTGACACGCCGCTTCCACAGGCCGTCCTGGTTGTTCGTTGCCGGCGGTTCCGGCCATACCCTCCGTTGTCGTGTTCAATTACAGTGTGTCGCCGGTTGCCATATGACTTTGATGATGTTGCCTCCCTTCCCACGCAAAAAGGACCCGTTACTACATCTCACAGACCTTTTTGCGAAAGGCGCCCGGGGCCGTTTTTCGGCTCTAGAGAAGCTTTTCTTTCCCTTCTTGTGAACTGCATGTGCTGCCTGTTGTGCTGACGTCTCGCCAACCAACACCACACGTGACAGCCCACACGTTACCATACGGGGGGGGGGGCAGGGATGCATTGAAAGGTGGCTGGATATCCCCCTCCAGAGCGCCCAGCCTATGCCCAGCCACAGTCTCCCTGACGGCAAGTGCCAGCCTCAATGGCATGTGTAACCGCTTGTGATCGCTTCAGAGGAAAGTGCGGTGCTGTTGAAGTGGGATGAAGGGCGCTGTAGGAGCCCATGGTCTGCCCCGTTTGGTATGGGGTGGCGTGGCGCTGCTGCGGTGGGACGAACGCGCCACTGCGGTCATGCACATGCGCTGTGGGATATCATGTTCTTCAGGGTTCATAGCTTTTGCGAAGGCCCTGCGCCACAACAAGTCCCTTTTGGAAGTGGAATTCTCTGGGAACATCATTTTGGATGACGGGGCCTCGGCGTTGGCCTCGACCCTCGCGGTGAATGCATCGTTGCATACCGCAGACCTCTCGGTGAACATGATTGGGGACAAGGGCGTGCAGGCCCTGGCCGCGGCGCTGAAGTGCAACACATCGCTGACGCGGCTGCTGCTGTCGTTCAATCGGTTTGAGGAGCAGGGTATGTGCATGGGGTGTGTAGGGTGTGTGTATTGGGTGTGTATTGGGTGTGTGTAGGGTGTGTGTATTGGGTGTGTGTATTGGGTGTGTAGGGTATGTATTGGGTGTGTAGGGTGTGTGTATTGGGTGTGTGTATTGGGTGTGTGTATTGGGTGTGTATAGGGTGTGTAGGGTGTGTGTATTGGGTGTGTAGGGTGTGTGTATTGGGTGTGTATAGGGTGTGTAGGGTGTGTGTATGGGGTGTGTAGGGTGTGTGTATTGGGTGTGTATAGGGTGTGTGTATAGGGTGTGTGTATTGGGTGTGCATGGGGTGTGTGTATTGGGTGTGTGTCTTGTGTGTGTATTGGGTGTGTAGGGTGTGTGTATTGGGTGTGTAGGGTCTGTGTATTGGGTGTGTATTGGGTGTGTATTGGGTGTGTGTATTGGGTGTGTAGGGAGTGTGTATTGGGTGTGCATTGGGTGGGTAGGGTGTGTGTATTGGGTGTGTAGGGTGTGTGTATTGGGTGTGTAGGGTGTGTGTATTGGGTGTGTAGGGTGTGTGTATTGTGTCTGTAGGGTGTGTGTATTCTGTGTGCATTGGGTGTGTAGGGTGTGTGTATTGGGTGTGTAGGGTGTGTGTATTGTGTGTGCATTGGGTGTGTAGGGTGTGTGTATTGGGTGTGTAGGGTGTGTGTATTGGGTGTGTAGGGTGTGTGTATTGGGTGTGTAGGGTGTGTGTATTGGGTGTGTAGGGTGTGTGCATTGGGTGTGTAGGGTGTGTGTATTGGGTGTGTAGGGTGTGTGTATTGGGTGTGTAGGGTGTGTGTATTGGGTGTGTATTGTGTGTGTAGGGTGTGTGTAGTGTGTGTGCATTCGGTGTGTAGGGTGTGTGTATTGGGTGTGTAGGGTGTGTGTATTGTGTGTGCATTGGGTGTGTAGGGTGTGTGTATTGGGTGTGTAGGGTGTGTGTATTGGGTGTGTAGGGTGTGTGTATTGGGTGTGTAGGGTGTGTGTATTGGGTGTGTATTGGGTGTGTATTGGGTGTGTGTAGGGTGTGTGTATTGGGTGTGTATAGGGTGTGTAGGGTGTGTGTATTGGGTGTGTAGGGTGTGTGTATTGGGTGTGTAGGGTGTGTGTATTGGTTGTGTATAGGGTGTGTAGGGTGTGTGTATTGGGTGTGTATAGGGTGTGTTTAGGGTGTGTGTATTGGGTGTGCATGGGGTGTGTAGGGTGTGTGTATTGGGGGTGCATGGGGTGTGTAGGGTGTGTGTATTGGGGGTGCATTGGGTGTGTAGGGTGTGTGTATTGGGGGTGCATTGGGTGTGGAGGGTGTGTGTATTGGGTGTGTAGGGTGTGTGTATTGGGTGTGTAGGGTGTGTGTAGAGTGTGTGTATTGGGTGTGTATAGGGTGTGTGTATTGGGTGTGTATAGGGTGTGTAGGGTGTGTGTATTTGGTGTGCATGGGGTGTGTAGGGTGTGTGTATTGGGGGTGCCTTGTGTGTGTAGGGTGTGTGTATTGGGTGTACAAGGTGTGTGTATTGGGTGTGTAGGGTGTGTGTAGAGTGTGTGTATAGGGTGTGTACAGGGTGTGTGTAGGGTGTGTGTATTGGGTGTGTATAGGGTGTGTAGGGTGTGTGTATTAGGTGTGCATGGGGTGTATTGGGTGTGTAGGGTGTGTGTATTGGGTGTGTAGGGTGTGTGTAGAGTGTGTGTATAGGGTGTGTACAGGGTGTGTGTAGGGTGTGTGTATTGGGTGTGTATAGGGTGTGTAGGCTGTGTGTATTAGGTGTGCATGGGGTGTGTAGGGTGTGTGTATTGGGGGTGCATTGGGTGTGTAGGGTGTGTGCATGGGGTGTGTAGGGTGTGTGTATTGGGGGTGCATTGGGTGTGTAGGGTGTGTGCATGGGGTGTGTAGGGTGTGTGTATTGGGGGTGCATTGGGTGTGTAGGGTGTGTGTATTGGGTGTGTAGGGTGTGTGTGTTGGGTGTGTAGGGTGTGTGTAGAGTGTGTGTATAGGGTGTGTACAGGGTGTTTGTAGGGTGTGTGTATTCGGTGTGCATGGGGTGTGTAGGGTGTGTGTATTGGGTGTGTAGGGTGTGTGTATTGGGTGTGTAGGGTGTGTGTAGAGTGTGTGTATTGGGTGTGTATAGGGTGTGTGTATTGGGTGTGTGTAGGGTGTGTAGGGTGTGTGTATTGGGTGTGCATGGGGTGTGTAGGGTGTGTGTATTGGGTGTGCATGGGGTGTGTAGGGTGTGTGTATTGGGGGTGCATTGGGTGTGTAGGGTGTGTGTATTGGGTGTGTAGGGTGTGTGTATTGGGTGTGTAGGGTGTGTGTAGAGTGTGTGTATAGGGTGTGTATAGGGTGTGTGTATTGGGTGTGCATGGGATGTGTAGGGTGTGTATATTGGGTGTGTATTGGGTGTGTGTATTGGGTGTGTGTATTGGGTGTGTAAAGGGTGTGTGTATTGGGTGTGTATAGGGTGTGTGTAAGGGGTGTGCGTGTGCAGGGTGTCCATAGGGTGTGTAATGGGCAGTCACACATCCCGCCATTTCGCAAACTCCTGCGACGTCTGAGCGCCAGGTGGCAGGTAAAGATGAAGAAGGGGCAAACCGCGGGGTCTACTCGGAGCACACGGTACTGAGCCCGCCTGCAAAGGGGGGCACACGAGCACAGCTGCGGGCGAAAGATGCCGCGACTTGGTTCGTAGACGGTTCACGGAGATCCCACGTGTTGCTGCCCGTGCCCTCGCTGCGCCGCCTGCGGTTCGGGGGCGCCTGCCCCGGGGCTGGGGCTGGGGCTGCACTGGGGAGAGCGAGGCGGTGTCACGGCGTACCTCTGCCCCGCCCCTCCCCCCCCCCCCCCCGGGCCCGCGGGCCGGGGCAGGGCCTGCCCCCTTCACGCGCGCGTTCAGGGGCCCTGGCGCTGGCGGAGATGCTGCAAGTGAACGTGTCGGTCCGGGAGCTGGCGCTGTACTGGCGGGGCCAGCACGACCCCCGCAGCGCCCACTTCTTGTCGCTGCTCGACGCCCGGCCCACGGCGACGCGGCTGCAGCTCAACGGCAAGGCCCTGCTGATCGGGGGCGGGCGCGCGCCGCAGCCCGCGCCCGACGCGGGCCCCCGGGGGCCGGGGCTGGACCGCGCGAAGTCGTGCAGCGCCCTGCAGCCGGTGGCGCGGTGCTGACCGCCCCCCCCCCCCCCCCCCCAAGTGCGCCGCGTGCGCCCCCACCGCACGCCCCCCCCCCTCCGCATGTCGTTCCCTGCGGCCGTTCACTGCGCTCCCAGACCATTTCTGTGTTTTGATTTTCTGTCCCCCCGATATAACTTGCCCCCCCACCCCTCGTCCGCACTGCGCACACCCCCGCGCCGAAGAGTCCTCTTCCGCTGCCCCCCGCTCCTGACGCCTCCCTCCCGCCCTCCGCTGCTGCCGTGTGCCCTGCCGCGCTGGTGCCGCCTTCGTTGTCTTTGGGAGACATGGACCCCCACTGTCCCCCCTGACAACCCGCCCTATCGTGCCCATGTGCCTTGGCGCAGGCCCCGGTCTGCTGGGCCTTCGGGGTCTTGGCGACCGGTTTGCCCGTGTCGATGGAGTCGAGCCCTTGGCCCTCCGTCCCCCTCGACCCCCGGCGGTCCCGCTCTGGGGGCCGCGGTGCAGAGTGACTGCAGTGCACTGCACTGTGCTTCTTCGGTGGGCGACCCCCTGCGGTAGCCCAGCGCCGGGCGGTGTCGGCCATGGGCCGTGCCTCTGCCCGCGCTCACTTGTTTGTTGTTCTGGGGACACGGCGGTCGTGCTCCGCTGCCCTTGTCAGTGTCTGACCTCCGCTGCACCATCCGCTTGTGGAGTCGCACCTGAGTCCATTGCATTGCCACCGCCGCCCCGGCCCCGGGCGAGGCACGCAGGCCTCCCGGTGACCGCGAGCAGTCTGTGACGCACAGCTCCGCGCTGCTCAGCCCCACCGGGGGAAGGCTGGTTTCCGTTTCTGGCGGGGGATAGTGACGTGCTGCAGTCTCTGACTCTCGGTCACGAAACTGTACAAAATTTGCCCGCATTCGCAAGGATGTCGTTTCCACTCATTCTTTCGACGCGGTTGGGAGGTTTGCGATTGCTGCAAACAAAGAGTTTGATCCCAAAGTGCACGGCATTCTATCATCACATCCCGCAGATGCTGAACAGCATTTTCGGCCACTACAGCCCGTCCACATACATGCCGCATACAGTACGCACAGACACTGTGACTGAAGACTCATCCTGCCTTTGGCTTCCCATTCTTTGTATGCAGCCGACTGTCAGGGTCACTGTGAGCGCTGTGTGGCCCATTGTTGCTGTGTCCAGGTCTGACAGTGGTCATCCAAAGCACAGCACTGTAAGCCTCTTGCATGTGTGGCCTGTGGAGATTGGTGTGCAGATTTCGTTGAAGGGTAGAGGAGGTGGCGTGATATGGGGGGCACCCCCAGAGCAGTGCGCGTGCAGTGCAGTTATTTGGCCGGCAGGGCAGCCTGAGCGCCCATGGTTTGCCGCGGTCGTGTGACAAACAACAAAGCCCTCATGTGTTCGCCAACTACCACTCAAAGATGGTTGCCCGTTTGCTGTTGCGTGTTTCCACCCTATGTCGGATTGTGTAGGGTTGCTGCTTTGCCCCTTCCGCTATCGCTATATGCAAATCAATTCATCCTATCTATCTGATGGACCGTCGTGCACGCTTTGTAAAAACTAGTGTGTATTGATGTAACTCTCCCATATTCCTCCCCATTTCCCCTACCTCATGGGGGAGTATTAGCGTGCCGGGCACGTGCCGGGCGCGCGCTGGGCATCTTTTTTTGACCATTCCCCACCCTCGCCTGTTTTTGCCCCCCTCACCAAACAATCTGGAGTATCTTCTCGCCGTGTCTAAGAATCTGGCCCATCCTTTGCACCCAGTTTATGACGATGGCAAGGGTGGTGCTTAGAGGTGGTGGGCGTGGCATTTTGTGTTGTTGAATTGTCATATTTCGGCTTATGCAACATGCTTTGCACGGAAGGTTTGCGGTCTAGTGTGGTCCATTTGGGGGACTTTCCTAGGTGAGGACAAACTTGGGGCTAGGAATAGGATACTCAATACAAAGGTAGCGTGCCGGGCATGCCCGGCGCAGGCTGGGCAAACATTCCCCCCCTGTTGCCTATTTCTCACAGCTTTTTTCCACCTCATCATGGAAGGTGTCTTTGAAGATGTTTATCCACTAGGCTGAAGAATCTCAAATATGAATTCTTTTCATATTCCTGCATGTTGTACCACAAGCCATCGATATTGGGATGCAAAGCCATGAGCAATGTGGGTGTGAGAGCAGCACATGAACAAGAACCACAACAATTGGGTGCATACATGGGCTTCTTCACGCTTGTGCATTGGGTTTGGGAATTACTGCGGAGATTGGATTTAGTATTGTGATGTGTTTTGTTGGCAGCTGGTTTTTGTGGGCATCAGGAACGGGGACAATTTGGAGGGTTTTTGGTAAAGTATGTTTCACAAGTACCCCGTAGTGTGCACGCAGTGCAAGGACTCACCCATGGGGTACTGGAGGTGTGTGCTTGCTGTTCCCGTTTTCCGTGCCGCTCTCATCCACAGTTGTGGTATTTCATGCCACATTATGCCACTGCAGCTGCAGCCAGAGTCGTGTGTACAGCAGCAAATGGCAATCTCCTGTATGTATGCCATGGCAGGATGGCAGGTTGCCCAAAAGGACAGTGATTGAGTCTCAGTGATCTCTATGATACCACTCTTTTCCGGATGATCGTGCACATGGAGGATGCAGCATGTCTCCTCGCCTCTTCTCCTGCAAGCCACAACGGTCCTCTGTACTTAAGGTACACTGCTCTTTGGGTTCCCAGGGACCGTCACACTTCTCCGTGCCTTCCACTTTGCACCACAATGTGTTGTTTGCTAGTCTCAGTCTCGGTGCACATGCGCTATTTGTGGGAAACAGCCCAGGGCATTGTAATTAAATGGTACTGTTTTGCAATATGGCAGGCGGGCGACAGCATCTCTCTCTGTTTCTGTCTCTGTCTCTCTGCAAACCCCTTTGTTAGCGCTGATGACAGCAACAGCACCGTAAATGGGCTTTGTTGAGACACTTCTCACTCTCGCGATTTTGTGTGCCCTTGTATTTTTGTATGCATGCCAATTGATTCTGCTGCACACCAGTGTGGGAGCAGGCGCTAATTGTCAATGATGACCATCAGAGGATGCGTGTTTCGATGCAGGCTTTCTGTATTGTGGGGCATGCTCATGTATGACAGCGTTGTTGCTTGTATTGACATACTATTGCATGTTCCCATGACCTCTGTGCCTTGCCTCTGTGCAGTTTCATCTGTGTCACCTCTGAATCATAATTTTGCAGTGAACAACGTCTTTGCCAGGGTTCCATGTTGTTGTTGTTTGCCGTGCTAGTGGGCTTTGCTTGCCGACATGATGTACCACGGCCCTGCACACTGTGCATCCACCATCCATGCTATGCTTCATCCTCCAATTATCACCAACGGCCTCTTCCAGACACTGCTCCGGCACAATTTGACGTTCATGGACCCATCAGGTTGACGCTTGCTGTATTGACGACCCATGTGTGTGCCCCCTCAGTGATGGCATTTATGACAAAGAGGGCACCGGCGACACCATCTGGATATTCAGCCCACCCGGACCTTTTTTCCAAAGGTGCAAAAGCATCTCTCTGACCTGATACGGCAGTGGGTATGCGATTTGACGCCTCCCCACTTGGGGACCCCAATACAGCAGGGGGCCTGTAGGCATACACCTCCTCTCGTGATACCACAGCCGCTGAGTAGCCTCTTTATACCTCCCTCCTTTGGCAATCCCGATACAACAGGGGCCATGCTTTGTTTGCATATGTTTGGCATCATGTCCTTCATTTGTGTTCCCCTTCCCACTGAAGTACTTTCTTGCGGTTATTTTCTGGGGGCTGCCAATCAGGCACAGTAGAAGGAGGGGGTGTGGTCATATAGAAATGTCAAAAAAAAAAAAGAAGGTTCACTTGGGGATCGGCTGAAAGGAGGAATGTGTGGACAGCCCAAGAAGCATCGAGAGCATAGCAACTACTTCAGCACTTTGGGGGCGTATTGCGAGCACTGTGCACAAAGTTTGTACAGGACCATACGCATGGGCTGGGCGACCGCGATCATGGGGGACCATTAGCGCACCGGGCGCACACCAGGCATCTTTTTTTTACCATTCCCCACCCTCGCCTGTTTTTGCCCCCCTCACCAAACAATCTGGAGTATCTTCTCGTCGTGTCTAACAATCTGGCCCATCCTTTGCACCCAGGTTATGACGATGGCAAGGGTGGTGCTTGGAAGTGGTGGGAGTGGCATTTTGTGTTGTTGAATTGTCATATTTCGGCTTATGCAACATGCTTTGCACGGAAGGTTTGCGGTCTAGTGTGGTCCATTTGGGGGACTTCCCAAGGTGAGGACAAACTTGGGGCTAGAGATAGGATACTCAATACAAAGGTAGCGCGCCGGACATGCACTGGGCGCGGGCTGGGCAAACATTCCCCCCATGCCCTCCCACTTCACACGCGGGAGCGGCTTTGTGAGGCGCATTCCATAGGGCAGTGGGACGGGTGGACGGCCCCTTGGTAAGTCCGTCCACAGCCCGCTTTGGCCCACACAATGTGCACTTCATCATCCTCCCGAGAATCTGAGCAAGATGATGAATCATGTGACGTGAGCTCTCGGCCAGAATCTGTGCCACTGCAATGATCAGAATTAGAACCGGAGTCGGGCTTTGCATTTGCCGCGTGTTGGTCTGGGAAATCAACGTCCTCTAATAGGCTCCACTTCAGCCCATTGTGTCTCGTGGCAAAGTGCAACTCATCATCAGAAATTGCATGCCACGCTTCGGAAACCCACTTCCCTAATTGTGCATGTGAAGGGTAGGAATTGCCTAGGTGTCCTTCACTCTTTTGGTCTTTTCAATCACCCACCAAGTTTCTCCATCTCAACATTCTTTTTTTTTCCACCTCATGCTTGTCACATGCCCGAGCCCACATTGTACTGTTAGGAGGAGACACATATAGTGGCGCACCCCTCTTGCACATCAGTTTACTGCATCCATGATGGAGCTCCATCAACACAAAACAATACTCTTTTTCTCCACAACAATCTGCATTTGTGCACAGCACGCGCACAGCACACACGGTGCGTGCAGAGCGTGCATTTCACAAGGAGAAATTGGGGGAATTTTTAGTATGCAGACCATATTACACCCCCACGATCCCATGTTTCACCCCACCCCTATCCCCCAAGCCACCCAAAGGCCCCAAATTGCAACCTCTGCCTTGCGCTCGGACCTATAGGCCACCGACGGCTTGCTGTGTGTTCGCGCCGGTTACGTTGGTTTTGACGCGTATGCCCTAGGTTGGCCCTTCCCTAGCACGCGGCGGCCTCACGCAGACATTCAGAATGTTTGTGCATGGCACAAACCAACGTACAACCTCTGCCGTCTAAATCACAACATAGTGAAAAGCAAGTGCACATGGCATGTGTGGGGACACCCTACCACATGGCACCCAAGGTAGGTAGGTAGGTATCTTGAGGAATCACGGCTTGACCATGTGTTTGAGGGCAAGCTTTACTTCACCAAAGATATTGTTGATGACAGTTTTGTGCCAAGGAATAGGAAGCCTAAACCCATTCCAAAACCTGAAGTCGGGCCTGCTCCAAGGCCTGCCCCAAAGGGCAAGCATGTGCAATTGTTCAGATGAGGCGCAAGGTGGGAAAGGGCTTCTATTCCACAGCTCCTGATGCCCCTGATTGGCAGTGAGGACGTCCAGAACATGCTGAACTTTTCCTGCACATTGTGTTCTAGTGCCCTGTTGCGATCATTGTGCTTGTGGTGAGGTATCAGCGGGTTTTTGGCCTTGTGTGTTCTTTTGGTACCGCGCGTCGTGTGCCAGCACAGGCTTGTCTAAGCACAGGAGCCCGTCCGATGTTCGTTTTCCTGACTTTCAGCGTGCTTGCGCAAGGGGGGGGGGGGATTCGTGGCGCACCCCTATCATCCTCAGGGCTGGGAGGAATTACCATGTGCAGTGCCGGCGTGGTGCATGCACAGTATGTGCCAGTGCATGTCTTGGTGTTGTTCCACCCACACATCAAGTTTACAGAGCAGTGCATGTGTTAGGGCTCTAAACGGTGTGAATTACAGCATCAACAATGTCTGTCGGGTATCACTGCCACCTGCATCCGATCAAATTGAGACAGGGTGCTTTCCACCGTTGCTTGCCCTTCCACGTGTGGGCAGTATGCTTGCATTGAGGATGAGGCTGAACGTCAGCATGTGTCTAGCATGTGTCTATGCTCATTCAAATCGAAGTTCATGCATGTTCATGTATGCAGTCCTTTTCCCCTTTTCAAATGAGGACCAGCAAGCACCACAGCCACATCCAGACCCTCATGTGCAAGGAGAGCAAGGACAGCAACCATCCAGAAGCCTCAAGGATTAATAGAAACCATACAAAAGTATCCAAGATTGAACTGCAGCCCCCCAGAAACCTCGAAGAATTCACAACAAGTATCAAAACATGTCTAGAAATGAACAACAACCACCACAAAAGCCTCTGGGGTGTACAAATTCAGGGGCTCTAAGGAAAGACCCTTTGCTGAGGGTTTGTTCAAGAACCCTACGTGGTGTGCATGCAGTGCGCACATGGCGCAGGTCTTTCATGTAGGGGGAATTCCGGATATGACCAGTGTGCATGACATTTGGGTAGTGTAAGGGAAATGTGGTTCATGCGGTGCACCATGCAAAGTTTTGTACGTTGGCGACTGGCCTTTTTCCACAAGTTCCCCGGGGTTTTGGGGGGGGTGGAAAATGAGTTTCATTACATTGATGACATGCATTTCATTGGAATTTGTGTGAAAAAAAAATTACAAAAAGGGTGTTCGGTCACGGTTCAGGGGTTCCGCCAACACATTGTGCACACGGCTGTGGTACTCCTCTCTACTTCTTCGCCCCTTCTGCTCCTTTGTTGGTGTATATTTGACGATGATCCTGTGTTTGTCACCGCAACCACCGTTTACCACTGTACTTCAGGATATTTCTGAGTTTTGTGCTGCTGTCTGAGTGTCTAATTTTTGTGGGGAATGTCCATAAAGCTCCGCTGCTGAGGGCAAGCCCTCCCTCTCCCCTACCCCTTCAAATGATGGTATTCGGAGGCTCCCACACCCTCAAGGGGCGCATCACGGAAGCCCGTTTTGGCGGCGACCATGACCCCGAGTTCTTTGTGCAAGGCCTGCGGGAAGGAGACGATAGCCAATGGTGCTCCAAGGCGCAGATTGAGCACTCGCATCCGGAGCTCCAGCGGCAGATGGTGGAGTGGCTGGAGCGGCTGCAGGTCCAGGGGAAGATTCCATCCGTGCAGGAACAGCTCCGTGCGATCGAGGAGAGCGAGAGGGATGCCAACAGCCAGAACAAGCGACCCCTGGACGATACCGCGGCTGCCTCCGATCCCGCGGTGAAGCGCCAAGCGACCGGGGGTGCGGCGGATCCGACGCAGGAGGACGAGCCGGGCTCCGACAAAGACGCGTACGGTCTTCCGTGGCAGCCGGAAATCAACCGCGAGGACCCGCTGAGGTGTTACATGCGGTTCCGGCCGGAGGCGGGCCTGAAGCCCCCGGCGCTGATGGCGTTCCCGTGCAACGAGCCGAAGGACATCGGCCCCGAGATCGCGACGTACATGAAGCACTTCTCGGCTCAGACGGCCCCGATGCGCCACGACCAGCTGACCCGCTGCTACACGGACCTCTTCCGCGACTGGTGCTCGGACCTCTGCACCGGGCACTCGGTGCTGCTGCAGGGCTACGGCAACAAGATGCCGCTGCTGCAGGCCTTCACGCGGCTGCCGTGCCTCCAGCGGGCCAACGTACTGAAGGTGTGCGTGGACGGGGCCCACATGCACTGCTCCATGCGGGCCGTGCTGACCGCCATCTGCAGCCACATGCACGGCGATGGCCAGGCCTCCAAGATGCACCACACGACCCCTGTGCGGCAGCTGGCGTACCTTCGAGAAGTGTTCGGGGGGGATCCCGCGGGTGCGGCGGCGGCGCGGAATGTCCTGCGCCGGTGCGCGCAGCCCGCCCCCGACGCGCACGCGCCGCCGGCGGGCCGCAGGGCGAAGACGGCCGCCGCGTGCGCACCCTCTGAGACAGCGACAGCCGCACGCGCACCTTCTGGGGCCGGGGTGCGGCCCTCACCCACGACACAGTCCTCTGCACAAGCCGTTGCCGACGCAGCTGGGACGCCGTCGGATCGACAGACTTCCCCTGAGGCCCCTGCACCGCCGCGGGCGGAAGGTGTGCCAGCACCGCAGCGCGAGCCCCCGCTGGCGGTCCAGGGGACGCCCGAGGCCGACGGGACAGCTCTGCCATCCCCCGCAGAGCGCGCGACGGGCGTACCGGCGGGCGACCACGCCGACGAGGCGGGGCCGTCGCCGCGCAAACGGCGGCCGCAGCGCGAACGCCACCAGCCCAGCCGGTTCGGGTACGCCGCGGAGGGCGGCAGACCGGAGCCCGGCGCGGCGCGCCGGAGGGCCCCGCACGCCGCGGGCGGCGCGGCCGCCCCGGCTTCCCGCGACGACGCGACCCCCGCGCCGTGGGGCGCGGCCCCCGCCCCGGGCCCCCCGGACGCCCCCGGCGGCATCCGGCAGCTGCTGGACCTCCAGCGCGGGCTGTTCGAGGCGGAGGCGGGGGCGGCCCCCGCGAGGCAGCGGCGGGAGCAGTTGGACTGCATTGAGACGCAGGGGTCCGTGAACGTCACGCAGGCGCAGAACGCGTTGGTGGTGCTGTGCATCGCCTCCATGGACCACGACACGCTGCAGGGGCCCGCGACGCAGGACATGATCACCGCCCTCGCCGCGCTGCCGCGGGTCTGGGTCCTGGTGACGCTCGACTCGCCGGACGGGCCCCTGCTGCTGCAGCGGCACCACTACGGCCAGTACCGCTTCGTCTGCTACGCCACCCCCACGTTCCTGCCCTTCCCGACGCACTGCTCGGCCAAGATCGCGGCCAAGACGTCCCTCGTGGACACGGGGGAGGCGGACGACGACCGGTTCGGGAGTCTGGCGGGGATCGAGGCGGTGCTGAACGGCATCACGGACCGCAGCGTGAAGGTCCTCCGCCTCGTCGTGGCGCACCAGGAGGCGACCCACCAGCCCATGCGCGTGCAGGACCTCATGAAGTCCGCGCTGAGGGCCATGCTGGCGCGGGACCACACGGGGCTGCACCACCTCCTGAAGGAGTGCGAGGACCATCGTCTGGTGGTGCGTGAGCAGGACCGGAAGGGCGAGTGGTACCGTGTCCCGCGTCTGCAAACGCTCAGCATAGCTCTTGCAAACCGGTAACAGCGACTGCGATTGGGGGGGTTTGGCACAAGGCCTCAGTATCTGATTGTTTGCCTTTGGCAGCACCTATTGGCCTCTCGCCCCTGCTCATTCCGACCCTCTGTGGGTCCAAGGGTGTTTTGGTTGTGTCAACGGACCCCCCGGATGACTTGTCCTGTTTGACTGCGATTTTCGGGGGGGGGGGGGGGGGCTGTCAGCGAAAACTTGGAGCCCGTGAATATTCCAACCCTGACCTTACTCGAATTGTTGGATGCCAATAGACGGAACGGCCAGTCTCCTGTGTTTTGCTGAGGTTGGCTAAAGCCCGCCTTTAAAGACTGCCTTGGTGTCCTCCAAGCTGCCTCCGGTCAGCCTCCAACCGCCATCGGTTACGCTCCAACGGTGGTGTGTTCCTTCCAATTGCCCGTTTAGGAGCTTCTCCAAAGGGGCTTCGGGCAACGGACGCTTGATTGGATCTCCTTTTTTTTTGGCTGTTTGAGGCCCCCCTCCGAACTGAAGTAACGCTTACAATCGACACAGTGTCCAGCGGCACACAGATATGCTGCTCCAGAGTCCATGCACTGAAAGCTGACTGAGGACCAAACCTCTTCATGCTTGGGTGATATTGTATTGGAACAGGGCATAGGAAACGAATGGTGGCCCAAGAGCCATCCCACCAGAGTTGAGCACCCGCATATTGGGACTAAGTCACTGCAATATAGTGCCAGGCTTTTGAAGGCAACGAGGTCTGTGACACGTTGCATAATGATGGTGTGTGTGCATGCTGGGAAGCCTACGGGCGCGGCAGTCTCCTGCTGCATGACCTGGTTTCAGACTCAGCTAATCCTCACTGCGTGTCAGATCTGCTACCACGGCCACTGTGGGATCATCGTAGCACTGGACAGCTCTGAACTTTGGTTCCGAGAGGTTATCTCGAGCACTGTGAAGTGAGCAGGCTACGCCAGCTCATCTTGGTCTGAGCCAAAAAAAAAATGGTGGTGCGTGTGCATGCTGTTTGACCACAATGGAGCGTATCATTCATTCATCATTTGAGTGGTTTGAATGTGTTTCGTATTTTGTCCGAAGGTGCCGCAGTGTTGCGAGTGCATTCGCATTTTTCTGCATTTTGGATTTCTCTGCACCACAACTTTCCTCCCAGGCTGACCTTTGTTGCGAGTGCATGGGGACGCTGTGGATCCTGCAGGCAAATGGACGTGTTCAACAGCATTGGCGGGTTAGCGCAACGGCACTGCTTTGTACATACTCAATGCTTCAGGCACACCGCCTCTGTGCTCTTCAGCGCAGAGATGGTGTGTCTCACACAGCATCACTTGATTGATTTTTCTTTAATTTCATTCAGAAAGACCCGACTCACAAATTTCTTCGCGCTTTGTTTGCTTTCGGTAAACATTGGGAATCACTAGATGACTGGTGCATTCATTTCTCTCCGCTTCCGAATTCCCCGAGACGGTTATGTAGCCATTTTGCTTCTCCCCAACGTGGCAAGGGTTAGGTAGCCATTTCCTTTCTCCTTGAAAGGGCAGTGAATATTGAGCCATTTTGCTTCTCCCCAAGATACATAGCCATTTCATTTCCCCAGGAGACCGTAGGGGTTGCGCGGCCATTTCATTGTTTCCCGAGATGGTAGTGGTTCCATCGCCATTTCATTTCTCCCCAAGACGGCAGAGGGTACACAGCCATTTCATTTCTCCCCGAGACGGCCGGGTGGCACAGCCATTTCACACCTCCCATATGGCAAGGTTCGCATAGCCATTTCAATTGTTCCCCGCGCTGGGGATGCACAGCCAATTCACTTCCCTCTGAGACAGCAAGGGTTGGGTGGCCATTTCATTTCTCCCCAAGACAGTAGGGGTTACATCGCCATTTTCCTTTTCCCCGAGGGCAGGGGCTCCACACTTGGGGACCTACGGGTGCGTGAGGTGCCACCACACCTCTTTTTTCACCAGAAATTTTAGTCTATTTTCGCCGGATCCGGATAAAGACCTATTTCTCTGATTCTCTGAAATCCCACTTCCCTCCACTTTTGCAATTTTCTGTGACATCGAGTGTAGCCGGATCCGGCTGTACACAAAGGCGTCCCTAAGACATAGCCATTTGATTTCTCTCCGAGATAGCAAGGGTTAGGTGGCTAATTCATTTCTTCCCAAGAAGACAGCAGGGTTGGGCAGCCATTTCATGTCCTTTGGAGAATCACACCTAGCAGATGATCACAGTTGGTCAACCTGTGGTTCCGAGCGAAGCGGCAAGTGTTGTTTTACTTTGACCGATGCAACAGAGCAAAAATGTTTTTCACCCTGACCAATCTTGTTATAAGAACTTTACAGAAATCACCTCGAAGAGAGGTTGTTAGATCAAGCGCAGGCGTGGGCGTCGTATACCCCCCCCTTTTTTGGGGTCATTCGCGTAGCATACCCCAAGGCATGATATTGGATGTCCAACCCCTTGTAAAATCATTGTTTTGCCGAATAAGACCATCCCCCAATGGATTTTTTTATTCTGAGGCCTCTATCCCCTAAAACTGGATATCACTTTTTTGAGGGGTGGGGGTGGGGGTGGGGGTGGGTGGGGGGTCAAACGTTTTCGCTCAGAAGGCTCCAAGCAGTGGGGAAGCTTAACGCTGTTACACAACCGCCGGTCGACTGGTAACACAGCCGAGGCAAAGTTTTCGGTCGGCGGTTCGAATCCTGGTCGGCCAACTGTTGGTGGCGGCGGTGGCGGCGCCGTATTCACCCGACGGGGGTTCGAACCGCCGACCAAAAAGACTCCAGTCAGCCGCAATACCATTCGGCCACTGCTTGGTCTGCGGCGAAGGGTCTCCCCACTGCTTGGGGCCGCGTCTGCCACTGACAAAAAACCCAAACTGTGTGTTTCTGTCTGACTGACTGCTGGCCTGGCTAACTGACTGATTGGCTGACTGTCAACCTCTCTTCGAGGTGCACTGCCGAAGGCAATAGAATTTTTTCGTCCCTTTCGGTTGCAGCAACATCGACGTGCGAGGGTCCTCGGCGAGTATCACACTGGCCCCAAATGCCAATGGTCTATGGCTACAATTATTTTTTGTCGCATAGGCACCATCCACAAAACTGCCGATCAGTTCAGATGTACCACCCACCACACATATTAGTACCCACTTTTACCAGAGGTGATTCTGACCGATTTGTTGTACATACCTTTGCTTGGTGACCACCATGGGCGGAACTGTGGCCTGCGCACATCACATCACAAGCACACAACACACAGAATTACATTGTCTGACCAACATCCCTATGTGAAATCTTTGCCCAATGACACAAGCCTACTGCCTTCATCAGCCCGATTCATGCCACCATTGTCATTGTTGTCCCCCTTCCCTCAGAACCTGGGTGACCCGCTCTCCCAAGCACACTTCCACGCTATCACAAGCACACTTCTATCTTCTCCCTTCCCAAAATCCCGATGACACGGGCACGGCAAAGAATTGCACACAATTGCATTATGTATGCAGTATGTTCCCAAAGTTCCCGATCCTGGTACGGGGGAGGAAGGCAGGTGGCGGTCCTCCTGCTAGGGGGGTCGGAGGGCGCATTCAGCCCGCAGTGCACAGCCACAACAGCCCCCAAATCAAAGCAGCGCAAGGAGTAGCAAAGAATACACAAGAGCATGTAACCAATCTGTAACGTCAAATTGTGCATGGGTCTATACACAGTTGATCACCCAGTTCAACTATCGGGCATTCACCTGACACCAACGCTTCAGGCAACAGTGCATGCACAATGACTCCAAATCTGAGGGTGTAGAAATCCTGTAGACCATGGGGGCCTTTTTCCGGCCACAGAACATCCTCCAAACTCCATGACTCGTCATCGACGGGCAAGAGGGGCTATCACCGTACTGGCGCACTCCGCCGGGCTGCCAGAACACCGTGTCGTCGTCAGACAGGTCATCACAGGAGGAAACCACCCGACCCGTCACAGGCTACTGAACACCGTAGGGCAGGACACATCCCTCCACCTTAACGCGTCAGAACGGACACGGACGCTGCAGGATTTTGTCTGCGCACGGCCTGCACAGAGCCCGATGGCCACACGACAGCAGCACCAGCGCATCACCATTCCCGGTCATACACACACTGCATCGCGACTTCTCTCTTATTGAAGCTCTTACCCGCGACTGCACGTCCACAAGCCTGTCGTCCATGTGCCGCATTTCCAACATGTTCAGATTGTCCCTCTCCATCGGTAGTTGTGTGTGGACCTCCTGTTCGAGTGTCACAATGCTGCCCTTAGCGTGGTGAAGCTTCTCCGTCAGTTCCTGTGACCATACAACCGAAGCAAAGGAAAAGTTGCAACAACTGTTCCACAGCAACAACCAATAAGTACATGAGAATGCTGGTTCATGACTGATGACGACGGGTCGTACAGTAAGTCCCTATGCATTGAGAACATGGCCGGAAAAAAGGGGTAGGGAAGTGTTATACCTTGACGTCCTGTTCGAGCGCGCCGATGCAGCCCTTCGCGTAGTGGACGCTCCCTTTAGGTTCCTGTGGATTGTGGGACCATCATTCGTGATGGCAAAAGACTGCAACAACCAGAATACCCTGTCCGTGAGAATACACAATGCGCATGCGCAGGAAGGACAATACCTCAATCACGTCGTCGCACCTCCTGATGTCTTTCAGCGGTTCGCGTCTTGTGGACCTGAAACATGATCTGGCTATCTGTATGTCCGCAGTAGTAGTGTGTGCGAGATACGGTGACGCGAGTGTACGAGAGAAGAGAGAATTCACGTGACACCCACTACCTACACCACACACCTCGTGCTGTGCAAGCAACTCGATAAAAAACCGATCCTGCAGAATTGATGAAATAAGAGAGAAGAGGACCACCACATACGCACACACACACACACACAGCCTGGAGTACGGTGCGGGACACCCACCTGCCGGGTATCAGGACGGCGGCAGCACAGATCACAGGCCTTCCCCTCATGGACCAGTGGCCCCCATGTTTACGACTTTGTGGATTAGCCCCAGAGTTAGACACAGACAGCGTCAAGTCAGGGACAGCGCTCGCATTCATGACAGCTCTGCACAATATGTTGGTAGCCGTTTTGCAGGCCCGCAAGTTACGAGACACACAATCCCCCATGCTTTTCATGGGGTCGAGCCTCTCACAGCAGCTTCGGCAATACCCGTACCACCAACTGGTGGGACCCCTCCCCAGACCGGAAGACAAAGGGTTACTTCTTTTGCGTACCCCTAAGAAGGTGGAATGGCAGTGGGAAATGCCCTTTTTGGCGGACCTGCTATGCTGGCTGAGGGAACTGCACTGGGCCCCTGAACCAGGCACAGTGACGTTCTTGGAACTCGCATTGGACTTTGAGGAATTTGCGCAACGCACCCTCCCACACGCTCCGCAGGCAAAATTTAAGGGCACCACCCTTTCACTGCAAGAGAGAGGCCGGGTCTTACGACTGGCAATGGCAAATGCGCAGCGCCTGGTCACCAAAGGCCATTTGCATCCAGCGCGTGTGGTCACACGCTGCAGCTCTTTAGTTCCTTTGGGGGGGGCGGCACTCTGCGGCCTGAACTGCCGCCCCTATTTCACCTGCCGCAGTGCCATGAACATGCACGTTCAGCAGTTAGCGGCATACTGTGAGCGCACGTGGGCCACCAAGGTTGGTCTCAACAGAATACACAAACTGCGCCCGTACACACATAGGCCACGCAGGACAGCGCAGGAAGTGGAGGAGCATCGACTACAGCGTGCACTCCAGGGGAATCTGCAGTTGGGGCTGGCTCCGTCCTCGGAGCAGACCACTTTTGCCAAAGGGGGGGGGGGGGGCTGCTCCTCCTTTGCAGCTGATTTCTTCCCTGTGATAGGGGATGGGAAGCTCCCACAGCGCCCCTACACCGGGACACGCAGGCGCGCAAACACACACAGGGCGCCACCACCGGCGCCGCCGGCTGATCCGTCAAAGTGTGCCTAGCACTCTGCTGACGCATGCACGACCTGCAAGAGACTTCGGCGTACAGCTGAAGCATGCTGTGCGCTGGGACATCACGCTGATAACCACATAGCACGCAGACCGCAACTGCAACTGTGCACACTGCATGGCCTGCCACCGTGCCCGAGGTGCACACTCAAGCAAAGGGGAGTGCGCCACTGCTGTCAGCGGGGACACCATAAAGTGTGCACCCCAGTGCCTGCGCGCCGGAAGCGCCCACTTGCTGCACATGCACAACTGCCCAACAAACGACCACGCCTGCAAGGGCCTGCACGTATCTCTACGGGTCTGCCGAGGTCCCCACACCAACCCCCCACCCCTCCAGCCCCCAAACGCAGGAGGCCGAAAACACCCCCCCCTCCGTCCCCACCAGCCCCAGTTCCACGGGGGCTGGAGGAGACCGTGGCCGAGGATGTCGCCCGCCCGCTTTTCGTGACGAGGCACGGGAGAGCAAACACTCTGGATACCTAGCCAGCAAAATACAGAGGTTCTGATTCCGCAGAAGGGAGGGAAACAACGTCACAAAGAGGCCTCAGCAGACCTGAGCCAAATGAGGCGTCCAGCCCAACGCTGCACAAGGATCCACCTCTAAAAGTACAGATCACACACACACACACACACAACATACACATACACACACACAACGAGGCGGCGTACATGGGCGGCAAGATACCGCGTCTGCGCTCTCTTCGTATGCCCATCTGCAGTGCTGCTCCTCTGCCATGCAGTCCACCTGGCGCTCTGTGGCTTGTGTCGCCAAATGCAGAGACTGTAACCACAGACCACAAATTAAGCAGCAACACACAACAGCATCCATATCCCCAACATTTTTTGGAACCACCGCAGACCATCCGCATCGCACCACCAACAACAAACATACCCACATTTGCTCTGTGGCCACGCGGTTCCTGTGCCACATGTCAAACTTGGTCTACAAGAAGAGGCAGGCGGCGTTTAATGGTGCGTTGCGGCGAGCGAGCCCCATTATCTTTGTATTCACTCAAGCAAGGGGTAGTAGTACCGAGTACCGAGTATCGAGTACCGAGGGGGTCATACCTCAAAAAGGTCGACTGCGTTGGCAACAGCGTACCGGGATTCACCCACTGGATCAGAGGGGGGGACCTGTGGTGTGTGTAGTGTAACAGGACAATCGACAGGGAAATTACGCATGACATATACGACAGACACATACGGCGAACATTACACACAAACAGAAATACAGCGATATCAGGAACGTGATTTGAATCCACCCCTGGGCGGCGCTTGCTCATCGACATCGCTTGGTTGACGTCGATGGTGTCGCGGGGTCGCTTGTTGTTGTTGTTGCGTGCTGCTGACGTTATGTGTGCTGTTGACGAGTACATCATCGTAAAAAAGCTTAAAGAATAGAAGAAGATTGGGCTGCGAAAGGACCGAATTGTGCTGCTACGGTGTGTTACAGAGCAAACCGAATACGAACAACAACTTACCGTTGCACCAGTGTTGCCAACACCCGTGCATTTTTGAAAATGCCGCATCTTCGTGCTTTCATTGCCGCCCTGAGTCGATTGCGTCGATTGGTGTCGATCCCCCGCCTTACCATTGTTGCGACAAAAGAACTGCGCTAGAGCAAGAGACAGCATGGTATTCTCACAGTTGGTGTGGCGGACACCTTGCTCTCGCACAAAAAGACGGCGTAAGGTGCCACGTTGCGACGCCCCGTCACGTCACGTCAAGCCACGTCACGTCACAAAATGCGCAGACTCAGCATAGCCATGGGCGCAGCCCACAATGAGCTCCAGTAGGGCAAACTTCTGTGGACGCATCTTTGGATCATCATATGTATTTTTTTTGCAAAGAAGTGGAGAAACCTGTCAAAGTTTTCCTGCTTTGCCATGGAGGGGAGTCACCGGAGGCTGAAGCGCATGTTGCGGAACAGCGGGGGCCTAAGCCTCCTCCGGGGAAGACTAGGGGTGCAAGTGGTTGTGGACAACCACACCATTGATGATAGCCTGGCGGCGCATGGTTGGGATGCGACCAAAAGGGCACAAAATGGGCAAGGGCCCATCAGTGTACAAAGGTACGCAAGTCGTACAGGAAGACGGCTTTTAACCGACATACAGCACCTTCAGACCCTAGAGCGGCGGTTCCGATGCCGCAAGAACCGGATAGGAGAATACAACATGACCCCGGACCATTGTTGCATGTGGCCAGGGTGCATGCAGGGGTGCATTGGGGGGGGGGGGGGACTCCGGGTATTAGGACAAATGAGGGGGTGCACAAGGGTGAAACTTGTATGAATTCACGTGAATTCGTACGAAATTCGTACGAATTTGTGCAAATTTCATACGATTTCACGTAAATTCACGCCTATGAATCGGCTACAGGCTTGCCGGGTTTTGGCACTTTTCGTTTTGGGCGCCGTTTGGGCATGGTGGATGCGTTTGGGGCGAGACTTTCACTGGATGATGCGTAATGAAGCTGGGGCATTAATTTTACCCCCTCAAACCCCTCAAGAGTAACCAAAAATATGGCGTTTTCCTCCAAAAACCTCAAAATTCGGGTAAATTCGCGCGAATACTCACACCCCATTCAAACGGCCACTTGGAGGGGTGATGCCCACTGTTTGCCTATCTACGCAAGCATTGTGTTCTAGTTGCTGAGTGGGGACCCCTTCTCAGACGCAGAGGGATCGCGCCAGGTTTTTTGGTCAGTAAGTATGGGCTGTACATCAACATGTGCAAATGTTGTGGGAAGAAGGTGGATGAAGCTGTGAACGGTGCAACTGTTGGTGAAGCTGTCCTTACGGCATGGGAAAAGCTGAACCTTCCGCGGCACACTGTAAAACCGTTGTTGGTTGATAATGCAAGGTATCGTGCAAAGTCTTTCAGGGAGCATTTGGCTGCTTGTTTCAAAAAACCCTAAATTGCGTACGTGCTGGGGCCATTCGGCAGTACCGCATACATACTGAAAGATGAAGAAATTTTTCGGAAATGGATGGAGATTTTATGATTCCACATGACTCTAACAACATGGCAACCAAAGGGATCGCGTGTTGGGGGCCTCGGACTGAGTTTTTGAAGCCGAACGAAATGCAGCACTGCCCTGATTTATGCCAACTTACTTCAGCCCGAAACGTTGAGCCCGAATCAGTGGATTTTCCCCCCCAAAACGGGAAAAGGGGGGGGTTTGCTACACCGAGCGGGTCACCGCCGGCGGCACCGACACCTCCGCGTTCGCCGTGCAAGGAACAAGGTGTTTCACAACGAAACTCAAAAGTGTACAAGCCACAAATGCAACCAGCACGATCAATACATATCCCATACTTCGTTCGATGTGCAGGATGTTTGAATGGTTGATATGGGTGGCAAAGTGTTGCTGCAGCTATAATTCCATGTGCTCTTGTACTCTAGGGTGTATGCTGGTCTGTTGTACACTCTTTTGTAGTCATGAACGATTCTCTTTTCGCTGCCGGACAGCCTGTCACATACCAGCGGTACACGAACAATGAGTTTGTGTCTGCTCAAGTTTTGGGGCCCTCAACACGAGGTGAGCAGTACATTCACATTGGGTACGAGTGCAACAGGCATGAACAAGAGCGTGATGCACCTTCTGGAGCGTGTCTCCTTCCCCATACGATCACCTTCACCCTCGGCCTGCAACTTGTGTTTCGCAGTAGTTGCCACGTGCAAACCCGGGCTTGTCCAAACACGGGGACCCCGTGTTTCCGCACTTTTGATTGTGGAACCAGAACCTGACCCGTGTTTGAGCAAGGGCTGGGGGGGGGGGGTGAGGTGCAATCCACAGGGTGGTGGGCGTTACTACACAGGGTGCTGGGGGCACTCCGCAGGGTAATAGGACGGTACAACGAAACCCCGTGCCCATGCCGGTATAAGAGTGAATGATGATCTCTCCCTGCACACCTTGGCCCCCATACAGAGAGAGCTAGAGCATTCAAGCAGGGGTAGTGCAGAGGGCACTTGGGGTATTCCGCAGGGCACTAGGGCTGCAACACAGGGTGCTTGGGGTACAACACAGGGCACCAGGGGTACAGCACAGCTACCGCAGTCATTTGTGGGATTATCATAGAACTGAACTCGAGCGCTGAACCTTGATTCTGAGAGGTTGTCTCGAGTACCAGATGGTGAGCAGGGTACGCCAGCGCATCTTGGTCTGGACCAAAAAAAAAACAGATAAACGGGGAGGGCACCGGGTGAATCACCACTACATAGGTGCTGGAGGTACTTCGGATACAGAAGAGAAGGTGATTTAGGGTGGTGGTCCGAGGAGCAGGAGGGAGGGCTTTCATCCTCTGCTTTCCCAAGATAACGGCAACGTACTCTCCTCAGTGCCTTCTTTTTCCCGGCCACACATGCAGTCCCTGAACCCCGTTGCCGGTGCCGCGGGGCTGTCCCCCTGGGGCATTGCCGTCGGGGGCGTCATCGCCCTCCCGCTGCACGCCTTCGTCGTCCTCGGCTCGCTGCTGGCGGGCCAGAGCTTTGGGGTCTGCCTGTCCCCGAGCAACCCCTCAAGAGCGATGCCCTTCAAAGTCGCCGGCGTGCTGCTGTTCATGACAAGCCTTGTCGCCGGCCCCTGGGCGGGAATGGGTGGGTACAGCGGATTCCTGCCGGGCATGGCCCTGGGCTTCAGTGCCATCACGCTGGGACTCTGGGCCCTGACCCTGGCCTTCGTGCCGAAGATCTGGTCCTGGTCCAGCTGACCCCGCCCCACGCATCCTCAGCCCGCTGACCAGGGGTGCATCGGAAGGGGGGGAGCCTGCCGCCCCCCCTCCAGACCTCTTCTCTCCCCCAAGCCCTCCATGCCCCGGTGACAACTGAGCGTAAGGGGTGTGGCCGAGCGTGGCCAGCAGTAGCAAGCGCACCCCAATCGCAGGGAGAACCAACGTGGAACACACCATGTACCCCCCCTGTGGCCAGGTCCGGGGGACGCCCCCGTGGAGGCGATGGGGCCGGCCCTGCCTCCGGTCTTCAGCTTGTTAAGGAAACGGAAGCTCAGTTTGAGCCCCAGAGAGGTAAAATTGAAATGCATGCGGGGGGGTGGGTAAACGGTTTCACTGGTGATGGCCGAGCAGCAAACTGGAAATGCACTACTCTCACACACCACAGTACACAGGTTCGAATCCAGGTTCCGGTTGGCCTGCCGTGGAGTCGTCGCTTTTGTTCTCTGGGATGCTCGCCCAACCAATCCAAGGGGTATGCAAATTCTTACCCAAAACGGGCCAAGAAACATTCAATAGCCGCTGACTGCGGTGAGCTCAAGGCAACATTCGGCCCTTGTTTGAGGTGTGCTGCAGTGCAGCAGGTCAACAATGAACTGAGTCTTGTGGCAATGACCATATGCCTGTGACGCGGGGGTATGTGCGAGCTTTGTATCCGTTGCTTATGGCCCCTTGTACAAGCTACGCCCTTGTCCAAGCTACAGCGGGCGTAGGGGCCGTAATAATTGTGTACGTAATTTAATTATGTACGAAATGTAGTGCGGCCACATAAGACATGGGTTTGTCGTCACGTTTGGCAATTTCAGCACATGTGGCCCCCTGCTGGTGCACCAGGAATATCTTTTTTTAGTGTGATGCATCTTATAGGTCCTGAATTGCCTATTTCAGCACATGTGGCCTGCGCACGTGTGTGTCGGCAGTTGTATGTGTTGCGCGCAAGCCACGCCCTTGTCCAAGCTACAGTAGGGACAGTGACAGTGATGGGTTCAGTACGGACGTGAGTGAGAGCAGGAAGAGGCGGCGGAGGGGGATCGAGTCCTGAGACGGAGGGGCGCCAGTGGCGCCTCTGGAGCACGGGGCAACAACGGGGGAGGAGCATACCAGAAACACGCGTGGCTCCCAAGCCACGGACGGTGGCGAGGTCGACGGGCACGCCACCGGGCATATCCGCCTTGAAGGTCTGCACTAAGTGCATACCGCAGCAGCAACCGCTGGGGTCGGTGGGGGGGGGAGAGACCTGGTGGCTTCCGCGGCCGGTACACAGCACATCGGACAGTAGCATATCGGAAACACGCTTGTCTCCCACGTCATGGGTCGTGGGTTCGAAACCCGGCGGACAGGTCGCTGGGGGTTCATCGTAGTGGTCGACACGGGGGGTGGTTGTATTTTCGTCTCGGAGGTACCTGTCAGCTCAACCCAGTTCCTGCTGAGGGTAGGGAGGACGACCTGACCTATTCTGAAGAACTGTGGCGGCGCCTCCGGCGCCGTATCCGAAGGAGAGCTGTGGCGCTTCGCTGGACAGATGGGACAATCTGTGCCGCGGCTCCGCCGCGTGATGCTTGCTGATTGAGGGCATAGGTCTGTCGGTGGGGACCTATTGCTGAACTTTCCACTGTTCTATGGCCAAGCTACAGTAGGCGTAGGGACCGTAATAATTGTGTACATTGGCATGGCTTATACAAATGGGGGGCGGGGTACACCGCGACCCGAACGCAGACTGTAATGCAGCGTGACCCGGCGCAAATGCCCTGAACCATGAAGGCCTGGTCTCTTGCCCAAGCCAGGGAGGACAGGGAGCAGCAATCTGAGCCAATGGAAAAATTGCTGGCAGTCGCACAAGCAAGGAACTGAGAAGGCATTCAAGGCCTTAGAAGGCAGGCGCAGCTGAAGCACAGTGGCGGGTCCGCACCTGACGTCTGAGGCCCTCCAGGCCGCCCAGCCTATGCCCAGCCACTGTCTCCCTGACCGCAAGTGCCAGCTTCAATGGCATTTGTAACCAACGGGAACCGGCCCCCAACCGCTTTGGCAGCCTCCTCCTGTCTGACCACTACCGGGCCGGCCTCTGAGGTCCCTTTCATTAGAGTGCATCCCTGGCGCTGACTCCAGACGGCGTCCACTGCCACAGGCCTGCTGCTGTCACTGGCCGCCCAAGTGTTGCCCCAGACCCAGCAGCAGCAGTACACGCTCCATTGCTTTTGGACACTTCATCTCATGGGGAACCGATTCGCTTGGGCTTTCCTTTTGCGCATCGTCAATGTCGGCCACACTGGACACAATGTCGGCAGATCGTTGCGCATGCGTCCTGCAGGGCCAATAGGCATTGTCATTGTGGTGACACCTTTGGCTTCCTTGTTCTTGTCCCAGTCGATGGCTGTCAACCACCCGCTGCTCTTCCTGGTCGTGGGGTGCAGCTCGATCGGCCGCGAGTTCGCACTGCGCAACCTGCGCCCCGAGAACAGCGCCAACGTTGTCGGGGTCATCGACAGCAGTCGCCGCTTGCGCAGCAGTCCGCGGCCGATGTGGTGGCGCTGGCGGCGGGCGGGAGCATCGCGGGCGGCCGCTACGCCAACCCCCCCCCCCTTTTGGGGGACCCGGTCTCCCCGAATCAGCCCGAAACATTGGCCCGACTCAGTGGATTTCTGAGAGTGGCCGTAAAAAACACCATTTGCTGAAGGTGTTTGTGTTGCGGTGATGAATCCGCTGTGTCTTTTGCATCCAAGGAAATACATTTATCTGAGTATTACGCAGAACACTTCATTTTGCGCAATTCCAAGTTGTTCCTGCACTGCTGTGAACTGCATGTACAACCCCCCCCCCCCCCCCCCCCAAATCGGCGGCGTAAAGCCTTTGGCCCGGTATGGGGCCGAGACGGGGCCATGTGCCCCATGGATACGTTGCTTGTGGCTCAGCCACTGTTATCGCTGAGCACCACGCAGGGACTGGCGCTATGGGCTGCGGCAAGAGCGTCCTGGGTCCTGCGATGTGATGCAAAATTTAGATCGCTGTCGGTGGCAATGCCTGACTTTGTAGTAGCCTGGATGACACTTGTAGAGGTGTGGGCGTCAGCACCACAGTCATCATTTGTGAGGCAAGAGGCCAAGCATCTGTGCAACTGTCTAAGGAAGTTCTTGGATGGAGATCAGCCATTTCCCTCCATGCAGCCACAGGGGGCAATTGTCAGAGGACGGGGGGTACAAGTGCCAAAAAAGGAAAAATGGGCATCGGTTTTGCCGGGCCTGCTGCAGAGAATTGACGCTAAAGCACAGCAAGGATGGGATGTGGCTTTTGTTGATGGGTCCAAGCAGGAGACAGGTGGTGTGCATCATGCAGGCTATGGTGTGTGGTTTGGGGACAATGACGCTCGCAATGAGGAGCTGCCGCTATTGAACACAGAGCGGCAATCTATAACTCGGGCCGAGCTGAGAGCAGCCCTTCGGGCTGTATATCATAAATGCCCAGGACGGCCTCTCCTGGTGGTGACAGACTCGGAACTGGTGTATAAAGGATTAACAGGAAAATGCAACAAGTGGTCCAGGCACAAATGGGTGGGCTCCAGGGGACCGCTGGCGCATGTTGATCTGTGGGAGGATTTGTGGGGGCAGTGGCAGCTACTAGGGGACAGTGTGGATGTGCTATGGGTGCCGTCACATGTGGGGGTCACGGGAAATGAGCATGCAGACGCCAAGGCGTCCAAGGGAGCGAGAAAGGCATATGAATGTGTCATGAAACAAAAATCAGTGCAGGATATCTGGGGGGAGTTGGGACTGCAGGAAATGCCTGACTCGTATGACACGGACTCAAACTGCTCGGGGGGGTCCCACATTTCAGAGGAATTAAATGAGGACAACTCAGAGAACTGGCCCAAGCGGTGTCGGTACAGCTAATCGGGGCCATGGGGAGGGCAGAGTGAGGTGACCTGCGAACAATGCTATGTCTGTGAACAAACAGTGCTGCAGTGCAGCAG
This sequence comes from Eutreptiella sp. 'Long Island Sound 2002', assembly GCA_964036045.1. Taxonomy (NCBI): domain Eukaryota; phylum Euglenozoa; class Euglenophyceae; order Eutreptiales; family Eutreptiaceae; genus Eutreptiella; species Eutreptiella sp. 'Long Island Sound 2002'. Next base: position 1,276,444 of record OZ038390.1, on the reverse strand, counting down.
AACAATGATGTTGGCGATGACCTATGACCTGTGTCACGGGGGTCATATGGTAGCTGAGTATCCGTTGCTTCACACCCCCAAATCGGCGGCCGAATTCGGCCGACCTCGCTGATTTGTTCCGCCGATTTGTTGGGTTTCTGAATTTTGCCGATTTGTTTGCTGATTCTTTGGGTTTCTGTGATTTTGCCCATTCGTTCTGCCGACTTGTTGGGGCCTCTGGGATTGTAAAACCTTCACGCCCTGACACTTTGAAGAAGGCCAAACAGCCCCGTGTGCTGTGTGCTGAAAAACATTACAGTTGCACAGAGGGTTGAGAAGTACGGTTCCTCTTCTTCTGGCAAGCTTTGTGTGTGCATGGAATACCAATTTTCTCAGCAAGACAAGTGACAAAAAATGCCAAAAAAATAGGTCCTGGATTTGATCCCACGGGTGATCCCAGGGTGCATACCATTGGACCATTGCCTTGTACTGCCATGTACTCAGGTCAGGTCAGCTCAGCTCAGGGACCATGTACAGACTGAGAGACGATCGCAAATGAGTGCTGCACACCCACCCAGCACACAGTGGGATGCAAATGGGAAGCCTGTGTGCATTTATCTTCTTCCAGCAGCGCTTTGTTTGTGCACGGAGAACCAATTTTCTCAGGAAGACAAGTGAAAAAAAATGCCCAAACAATTCCAGTCTGTAAGCAGTGGGAATTGAACCCACGCCAATAAAAATGTGTATGTTGGCATATACCACTGGACCACCACTGTGCACTGCTAGACATGTGCTCAGGGACCATGTAGAGACCGAGAGACGAAAATTTTTTTTCGAAAATTGAGAGATATTTTGCGTTTCCACATGACTGCAACTATTGAGCAACCACAAGGAAGGTGTGTTTGGGGCCTGGGACTGAGATCCAGGGCACTGGGAGCCTGTTTTGCCGAAAAATTGGTCCGCCGATTTGTTTGCCGATTTGTTGGGATTTCTTCGCCGATTTTGGGGGGGGGTGTTGCATGTACGGCCATGGCTCTTTGGCATGCAACTGGCTACGATGTGCATGTCAAGGTATGGGTCAGTGTAGAGCATCAGCATCTGGTGTGGTATGCTGTGCGCTGTGAGTCAGTGGTGGCATACAGTTCACATGCAGCGCAGACTATTTGTGGAAGGCCATTGTACATGACAGGTGAAAGGCTTCTGAGATCCACCTTTCAGCTGCAAACCAGGCACGCGCATCCTCCTTTGAGAAAACAACAGGCAACAAGATACCGCAGGTCTTCGCACACTGCAGGCCTGACAGATCTAACAAAACTCAGATCGAGCTAAAATGGAGCATCAACAAATATTTATCATCACAACAGCACATCCGCTCAAAACACGTGGAAATCTGCAGTGAATGCTGTGCAGCATTTTACATCAGCCTGCAATGTGGTACACGCACATGGCACGTAGCCACAGGACCATGCAAAATTGTACAACATCAATGTCAGCAGCCATAACAAAGGTTCATCGGGGACAATCAGCTGGCAGCCAACATTGCATGCCTTGCACTGGCACACTGGTGTGCAGGTTAGGGTTCCTCCTGGTCGCAGCGGCAGGCCGTGAGGGCACAGCCGTTATGGCACACCCCATAGCCAAGTCAACCCAACACATCTCGAGACAGATCCACCGGCAAACCGCCGCAGTGGAGTGCCGCCCACTGTTGAAAATTAGGTCTTCTAGGAAACTGTTGCATCCACATCCCATTCACATTCGGACACACACACATACTGGAACGGGTCACACAGCCTGCTAATCACATGTTTATCATGTTCATCAGATGGTTCATGGCCAGAAGGAGGTCCCCATAGCAATTCAAGCCCCCCACCCATAGTCTCTGCGCGCCGCAACATCTTGGTAAGATTATTCATAAGATGCCGCACATTCACCTTCCGGTCTTTTGGGGTAGCAAACGGCACTGAAGCTGGGTTGATCATATCTACATGATAACATACCCAGCTGGGCCCAATGCAGAACTATAGGGTGAGTGATGTAATGGCCAGCACCAGAGAACCGAGACTGTCCATTAGCAAATTGAACAATTGCTTACCTTGCATGTGAACGGATCCTGGGTGACGTGTGTGGTATGTTTTGTTTTGTCGGCATTTTGTGGCCTTGTTGAATGATCTGATTCGTCATCTTCTCCCTCGACAGGTCGTCTTCGATGGTGCACAACTTCAGTCTCAATTTTGAGACGGTGGCCTGCAAGCCCTGAACTTTGTGGTCATGCAATGTTGTCGTGTACTGCAGCTCCAGTAACTGCAATTCGTTCCGCTGGCTCATTTCTTCATACTCTGTTAGAAGCTGCTGAATCCGCTGATGAAGCATGACCGCCGCTTGACCGTGCGTGCCCGCAAACTGGAATGGCAGTGGCGGCCGTGCCGGTGGCGGTGGCGGCGGACTTTCCTTCAATCCCTTCATTATTAGGAATATGCAGCAGGGAGACAAAGACAACAAACCACAACCAACCCCAAATACACAACCGATAAGCCTGTGCCATTTTTGTAAGGCCTTTGCGAACCTAACTGATGGTACAACACAACTACACTGCCACCACCACACCCACCACTACCCCAGGTGGTACCTACCTGTAAAATGGCACACTGCAACACAATTCATGGACTGGGGAGCCGCCGACCTGCAGCTGCAAAGCCCTGAGGGTTCCACTTAGCGGTGGCGACACGTAGGAGACACCACGAAGAACGCCTGCCTTCGGCACCTTTCCAGGGTGATATCTTATCAATTTGGGTAGGTGGGCACATTGTGGAAGACACCAAATCGGAAACACACAAATGTTTGGAATGACAGGGAGAGGGAACATCAAAGCGAGCCAGATTGTTGAATGCTGCCAGCAGCCATCTGTGGCAGGGATTTGTTCACGAAGTGCCACTTCACGTACTCTGTTGTACCGTCGCGTGGGAGGGAGCCGGGCCCCACAATAAGTTTTCATACATCCACGAGGTCTATGGGATCTCTCCGGGAGCCCAAACAAGATGGTATAACCCCACAAGACGTTAGGAGTTTATTGGGAGGGGACAAGGTGTACGGAGCTAGCACCGCAAAACCAGAGCGCAACGTACGTGTCCCAAAATAGCCGAAATGTGCAAAGCACAAAAAGGTAGCACGACGCAAGGAAGTGCTGCCCGCACATGCTCCAGGAGGTGCTCGGGGAGTCTAGCATCCCCGTGCACATTTTTCCTTCACTATTGATAACCGCGGCCATAGGCGTGCTACCAGGGTGGGTGCAGTGCATGGCATTTTTTGAATGACAAAGGGTGGTGGTTTTCCGTCCAATCGCCAAGGCAAATCATCCAGCAATCTCGTTGTGAGGCTGGACTCTGTCTAGGTAGCCAGTCCCCCGTGGATGACGCAAGGAAGCATCCCCGTGCTGATGTTTCCTTCACTGTTAATGACTGCAGCCAGAGGCATCCACAGGGGACTTGCTACCTAGACAGAGTCCAGCCTCCCGTGCCCAAGAACCGGCAATGTTCAACCGCGCAACAAGGGGGCGGTCCTTGCGCATGCTTCCTCCCCAAAATTCGACAGCAGAAGGCTTGGATTCTGGGACGTTAAAATGCTCGGGGACTGCATCATCATCCATGATATCCCTTGTGAAAAGCAGCTTCTTGTTGCACCTTGTTGTGCCGCCAAAGGCGCCGAAGAAAATTATTCTTTAAGTTACACTGGGACTGGGGTTGGGGGTTGGGGGGACCGTCACTTGGTGACCGTTCCCCCCTCCCATGGGGGGGACCGGCCTGACATTAAAGGGGGGGGGGATTGCAAGGGGGGCGGGGGGGGGTACATCATCTTGTCAGACACTACCCCCCCCCCCCCTTGTATAAGCTACGCCCTTGTCCAAGCTACAGTAGGCGTAGGGACCGTAATAATTGTGTACGTAATTTTAATTACGTACGAAATATAGTGCGGCCACATAAGACATGGGTTTGTCGTCACATTTGCCAATTACATGGAGCCATGGACACATGCAACATGCCACATGCAAGGCAAGCTCCTTCCCAAGAATTTGAAGTTGTCCGAGCCCAAACCAGCCCCTAAGCCTCAGCCAAAGGCATCTTCAAGTGGTGAGCATGTGCAATTGTTCCGCATGGTGTATGGTCGCAAGAAGGGTTTCCAAGCCGAACATTTGTAGGCTTCGCATTCTTCATTGCTTGTGCCAACATGGGTGTGAACCTGAAATTTTCATGTTCCCAAGGCTGTCTTGTGTTTGCATACACTTGGAAATGTGGTACTTTTCCACAATACTTTTTCAGGCTTTGCAACATTTGATGACGGATTGGTTCCCCTCAGATATTCTTTGTGCGCTATTTTGACATTTTTGAGGGACGGACTTTGCTAAGTATCAGTCCGTGATCAACCATGTCTGCCATTCGTTGCTTTATGCCCTCATTTTGCTCGTTTTTTTTTCTCGTTTGAGCTTATTGGTGCCCCACAGTCCATCCGCACACTCATCAAGTCAATATATCAAGGGTCCACGGACCAATCATCAGGACTATCAGCACAAACTAACACAAGGCATCAAAGAAGGATGCCCCCTCTCTCCCTCTTTGTTTATACTTGTGTACGAAGCCTTTCATGCCACCCTGTCTGTGGAGTTTCCCGATGTCACGTGGATGACATAGCGATTGTGGCACCCAATGTGAACGTTTTGTGCTGCGTATTCCAACGCATTGACAACTCGTCTGCAATTGTTGGTTTCAAGGTCAATAGAGACAAGACAAAACTGCACCACTGGTCCGCGAAGCCACAACTGTCGACGGTACAGTGGGGGCGGGACGCAATACAAGTGAAGGCCCCGGCTTTCAAGTATCTGGGTCATTATCTGGCCCACCCAGCATGCCAAGCAGGAGTGCACGCAGACATACTGTCCAGGGCACAGGCAGACGTAGCCCGTTTTGGGCATCTCCCACTGAACAATTTTGAACGAACACAGCTGCTGAACTCAGTCTTAATACCGCAATGGGTGTACCACTGCCTGCTGGTCCCGGACGATCGATTTTTCCACCGACTGGACAAGGTGGGGAAAAGTTTTGTGCTGGCAGCCAAGGGAATGGACAAATTACACAACACATCACACATAATAGCACCCAAAAACGCAGGGGGGATGGGCCTGCACCAGGTGTTTTGGGCATATAGAGCAAGGTATATCACAGTGATGCAAGACATACTCCGCAGACCGAACATGGTCCGACGCATGGGCCAGCTACCAGTTCCACACAACGTCACAACACTCCGGAACTACGTGCACGCATTACAGCAACTCAGGGCATACACCACAGTGACAATGGGGGCGCCTCAAGCGCAGTGCGCGCGCAGTGCAACTATTTGGGCGTCTGGCCGTACTAGAGACCCATACTTTGAGATACTAGGGGCCCCTAGGGGCATCATGGTGACCCTAGCGGAGGTTTTGACTTCTGATTTTGTCCCCCTTTGTAGGGGTGATCCCGTAACTTACTACCGTCACTGTGCCATGCTGTACCCTTGCGTGGTTTTTGGTTGTGGTAGCATGGGATGCCGTTTATCGTGTAGGGGACAAAACTAGGTGGTACCTGTCCGTCTTCCGGTGTGTGTCGTGTGGCGTTTGGACACACGTACTTGTGTGTATTCTTCTCGTCCCACCACCCTCTCTTTTGCTTTCCAAAAATTGACGTCGTCGTCGTTTTCTTCATCAAAAAGTCCCGACCCCCCCTGCGGTTGTGCCTGCTGTTGTGTTATTGGGGGAATCTTTGCACTGCGCGCTACTTTTAGACTATGTTCCCCCCGAAGAGCCCCCAAGCAGACCCCTTGGAAACGCCCTTAGAATTAAGTGACCCAAACTGCCCTAGCTCAAGAAAGTTGCAAACTACCTTCCCTTCACATAACACACATCATGCACAACTGGAAAAGCCATGAACAGCGCAATGGTCGCCACCCTCAAGAACACACAAATGTCTCTCTGTTCCATATGTTCCTTACGATGCCCGAGTGCCACATGCGTGCAAACAAGTGCTCAATGCGTGCCCTATAGAAACCATGAACATCATTGTACTCCTTTTGCCGATCGGTCAACGTCTTTCGACCGATAAATGGCCATGCCACATGGAGGCGCCCCTTGTATGCACCATCCATGGAGTCAATCTCATAATCCATATAATGTCCCTTCATCCTTTTGGGCCCCTCGCAATCCCAAATGAGAACATCCGCCGATGTCCCCGGGGCCAACGGACAAATCCAAACGATGTTGCCCTAGCTGTCAATGGCAACCGTAACTTTGTATACACACCCGGCGTATTTAGGATTAAACAAGACATCACAAAGGATGCCTCCTATGGATGCAGATGGGCGGAAATGCTACGTCACCCCTGCATTCTCGGGGGTCCCCAACAAAGGGAACAAAATCAGAAGTCAAAGTCTACGCTAGGGGTCACCATGATGCTCCTAGAATCAAAGCATGCATTCTAGGATTGTCCCGGTTTCCTCAATAGCACCAGAAGGTTGGGGCCCAAAAGAGGGCGGAAATGCTACGTCACCCCTGCATTCTCGGGGGTCACCAAACCGGGGCACCAAGGGCATTGGCAGCATCCACCTGTGGACCGCTGCAAATCATCAGCAGAGTGACAGGCCCACAGGACTCATACCGGGCAGAACTGCAGGGATCAGTCTTGGTCACTGCCCGAGCCCGACTAGGGGACTCCCTCACACTCGATAACAAGGTAGTGGTGGACCATGGCCCTCGATCACCGGACAGGGAGTGCGCGGACATGGACGTGCGAAAACAGCTACACACGAACCTCGCTGACACACCCATCCCACTCCTGTGGATCGCAGGACATCAACACATACGCTCAGCGCACACACATCAACAAAAGGCTGACATAAGAAGGAACCATGAATTTGATGCACTGGCAAAAAAGTGCCGCAGGCCTCCCCTTGCCGGACATCCCACCCCAAGATGTGTCTGATATACACGTAGGAGGAGGCCCAGCGCCAACTCCTGCAAAGAAGTGGATCCTCAACAGGCGAATCATGCCTGTTTTCATAGGAACCCACTGGACTTCCTGGCTGCCACTCAAAGGCACGCGACGGGCATATTGGCTGCAGTGGCTATGGGGAAATGTGAGGTGGGAGGGGTGTGGGCACCCATGGAGCAAAGACACGGCCCCGTGTGCACTGTGTGGCACAACACATCACACCACAGTACATGACAGACTGACACAATGCCCAGCCTGGAACTCAGCTTCACCTGTGGCTGTCCACATGGGAAGACTGGAGACCCCACATCTCCACCTGGCTGGAAAACGTGGACGAAACAGACTTGCACCACCTGGGTCCACTACGCATTCCGTCAACCCTCATCGACCATATCCCCACGGAGGAGAAACACCACCTGAGGTGGCGAGTGGCGTGGCATCAATATCACATGTTGCTGGGGGTGACAAATTTGCGTCGTGAGCTGTCTATGCCGCCCCGCAACAAGACGGACAATCCCCCTCTCACGCCGACAGCGGAGACACCGTGGTTTTCAAAGTTAAAAGCACGCAGGGTCACACCGAATCCAACAACCAAAAACTTGAAGGAACAGTGTCAGTACAAAGTCCAGAAGAAAAAACGCAAGACGGCACAGACAGCTCCAGCCCACACGCACCAGCAGCAAGCACGGGCTCTCCTAGCCAGACCACTCACACACGCCACAAAAGTGGAGACCATAAAGGTGCTCACCAGCATGCCATCAGCAGCCATTTCTTTACATACCCAACTGAAGAGGCACCTGGGCCACAGGATAGAGGACTTACCAATCCACAAGGATGTGGGACATGCCCTCTCCCAGACTCTACAGGAGCGACGGATTCTGGCGAACACCCTCCTTCAGAACAGACACTATGCGGGGGGTGTGCATCGCAATTTGCTGCACCTCATGCAACATCGCACCCACGAGTACACGGCATATAAACATCAGGTGCGAAGGTTGTATCGTACTGCAGCACGCGGCCCAGTGCCCCGACAGATGTCAAGATGGAAGGCAAAAACCTTACAGGGCTTGCACCAGCGAAAACCCTGGTTTGAGGGGTACACAGAAACCAAGGAACACTTTTTCAACTCCGCAGCATTCCACACCACAGCAGCATATACCACCAGGTGCAGGGATGAATGGCACCACGACATCAGGCACACACTTCAGGTCTGTTGGGAACGCAAACGAGAATGGTATGAAAGTAAGGTCGAACAAATGAATATCTCTAAGGGCAGAAAACGTTGCAGACCCGACGAATGGAAGGCACAATGGGCAATAAAACGCCCTCGTGCAGGAGGCCACTGAACTGGACCTCCCCACGTTTTCACACAGCAGTCATGTTTCACATGTCATTCCCCTTTTTCTTTTCGATGCCTCAGTGGCGTGGCAGTCTCTCATACTGCATGAGTGAGTGACAGACTACAGGTGAGTCTCAAGTATACGTTCCGCCACTAATGGTGGTATGCGACCCAGGAATCGCACGGGATAACATGTTGTACTTACACTGTCATTACTGATCCGGCCCGTCTGGCCGAGCACTTACGATGAACTTGTGAGTCTGAGTTAAAAAAAAAATGCCCTCATTTTGCTCGGCTTGAATTTCGATTGACATGTTCACTGGCAAACCCACAGCATCAAGGTTCGCAACAAGGGAAAACACAGACACCTGCGCACAGAGGCACCGCCATGCCCTCCAAGTCTGGGCCTCCCAAGCTGCATAGTTGCTAGTATGGGTGCCCAAGCACATCGGCAACGTATTCCATCTACCTGCCTATTCTATCTCCCTTTTCTCATGTACCATGTGTACAGTGGGCGCGTTCGGTGCCTGCAGTATCTTGGAACACGTCACTCCCTGTGCGACAACGTGCCTGTTGGATGCGTTACAAAGCCCCGTACAGTCATCCTAGGGTCTTACGTAGAGATTTGCTTGGGTTTGCTTCCAGAATGCCCCCGCAACAGTGTGGTGGAGTGTCGAGGTGTGCTCTGAGGATCAGCAGTGCTGCAGCGTTGTGACGTTTCTGCCTTTACTGCAAACAGCTATCATCAGACAATGTTTCCAATCTTCCAGCCCTCCTCCGCGCCATGGCCTGGCATTGGCACAGGCCGCGTTCTCAGTGTCCCGAGCGTGCGGGCCTCTGGAATCCCTGGCTTTGTGAATCTTGTCAACCTTCCCAGCTCCCCGCCATCCATGCCAACCCAGATCACCGCTCCCAATATGAATATGCCCCGATCCCTGCCATCCCAGTCCTCCCTCACTCAAGATACCACTGCCAATGCAACCCTCGCTCAACGCACTGCCCCCAGTCCCTCCATCCTGACATTTGATGAAACCCCAACATTTGCGTCCCAAGCCCGAGAAACCAGTTGCAGTGCTCCCGGTTCCTTGCCATTTGGGTCATTCCCCTGCAGCTCGCGGGGCGGAGGTACCTCCGGTGCCCCTGGCGCCGAAGCTCAGCACTCCCTATGCCCCAGTTTTGAGCAGTTGCCCCCGCAGGCCCAGCTCAAGATGCAGCAGTTGTTTGAAGAGGAGCGGAAGTTGTTCGAGGAGGAGCGGAAGCAACGCCAGGCGTGCGCAGAGTTAGAGCAATCTGACCGCAAATCGGTGATTCTTCATGCGGCACGAGACTTCAAACGGGCGGAGGCGCTGGAGCGCGGCATGGACCCCAACTGGGTCCTGGCCCTCGAGCCGGCCAAAGACCACGGCTTTGTGGGCTGTGTGCCGGTGCCCCGAGGGGCGGCGGAGTTCGACAGCGTTGAGCAGCTCGTGGCCTCGCGTGACGACTGGTCCTCGCTGCCGAAGCTCATTCTGGAGAGACTCTGGAAGGTGGTCGTTGTTGTTTGTTTTCAAGGGCGCGTCGTCTTTGGTGGTTTGGGCGTTTCTTTTTGGGGTTAAGTGGTTGTTGTTTCGGGGGTTGGGGTTCCTGCTTCCGAGCCCTGGGGGGCACACCGTGCGCCGTGCCAAAAGTCGGCTGTTTTCCACCCCCGGTAGCCACGGATCCCCGGGTCCTGAATTCCGCACCCCCGATGCTGTTCTGAACTGACCATGCACGCTTCTGTAGGGGGGTGGTTTGCAGGGGTGTTCCCGGGATGAACACCGCAGTAATTGGCGCTGTGCCCGCGCTGTGCGACAACGCCCCCCTGCACCCCTGCTTCTGCGCCCCGGCGCCTTGTCTATGGCCGGGACATTCAGTCTATCGGAACCGACCATTGATCCCCCCGCTTCTGCGCCCCGGTGAAGGCCTGCACGCACCTTCGGCTTCGTCTTCATCACCCTCATTTGGTCTGGCGCCTCGCCATCGTTCTTGAAGTTCGCACATTTTGGTGTGGGCGTAAGTTCATTTGTGGGCCTGGGAGTGAGGACAGTGGCCACTCTCAGTCCCGGAGGCCTCCCGAGTGGTGCAGTGGGGCGATGGGCTAGGAGGCCTGGCCGCCGCCAGAGCCCTCTTGCGGTGGTGTGCCATTGGGGCACTGCATACACGAACAGAGGAAGTAGTGGCACCCAAAGCGGACCCTGCATTCCCGGGTGGTACGGGAGTACGCCCACGCACCGCCCGGGGTCCGGAAAGGGGGGCTCCAACGAACCCTCCCTACCGAGAGTTACGGTTGTGGTGCACGGTCCCCTTCTGTGCTCTTGCGGTGGTTGTTGTGGTTGTGGTTGTGGTTGTGGTTGTTGTTGTGGTTGTGTGGTTGTGGTTGTTGTTGTTGTTGTTGTTGTTGTTGATGTTGTTGTTGTTGTTGTTGTTGTTGTTGTTGTTGTTGTTGTTGTTGTTGTTGTTGTTGATGGTGTTGTTGTTGTTGATGGTGTTGTTGTTGTTGATGGTGTTGTTGTTGTTGTTGTTGTTGTTGTTGTTGTTGTTGTTGTTGTTGTTGTTGTTGTTGTTGATGGTGTTGTTGTAGTTGTTGTTGTTGATGGTGTTGTTGTAGTTGTTGTTGTTGATGGTGTTGTTGTTGTTGATGGTGTTGTTGATGGTGTTGTTGATGTTGTTGTTGTTGTTGTTGATGGTGTTGTTGATAGTGTTGTTGTTGGCGTTGGTATAGTTGCTGTTTTTGGTGGTGGTGGTGGTGTTACCATTATGTCCCTCGTCTGTGTTGGTGCTTTTCCAAAGGTCGACAACCCTCGTCTCGAGCAGCGGTACACAGCGCAGATGGCGAGGCTGAGCAAGCCCGACAACGTGGCGCAACTGTTCCATGGCACCCGCCCCGAGTGCGCGGCCTGCGTCGTGCTGCAGGGCTTCCGGAACGGAACGGGAGGGACGTTCGGGGCGGGCGTGTATTTCGCGGAGTCCGCAGAGTCCAAGAGGCACGCCGTTTCCGGTCCTCCGCACCGCCTCTTTCTGTTGTGCGATGTGCAGCTTGGCCGCGTGTACGAGACCAAGAGGGCAAAGCACCATTTCACGGGCCGCGGCCCGCGGTCCTGCCTCCCTTGGGCCAAGAAGTACGACAGCCTCGTGGCGCGCGGCCGTGCGCATCGGCCCGAGTACATCATCCACGAGCCCACGCAAGCGATGCCGCGGTACGTGCTGGAGTTCGGCGCCGCCCTGCCCGCGTGCCTGTGTTCCTTCGTGCTCGATCCCCTCGGCCTCTGACCCGCTCTGCCATGCCGGCAGACCCCCCTCGCCGCGATGGTGGACGTCGGCGGCGCGTCTGAGAGCGCGTTTGGGTTTGGCTTGCTCGCGGCATTCCCTTGCGTCGGTGCGGATGTGTGTGAGGTCCGGCCGCCGTGGTTGGGTGCAGGGGGGGTTGAGTCATTCTAACCCTCTGTGCCACCCCTGCCTCGCGTTCGCACCCGTAGTCTTGTATCAGGGGAAGCCCCGCGGCCGTGCTCGCACCGGCATACGCCATATGTCCTGTCATACGTGCGTGCCCTCGCCGCACAATGTGCATTCCATTGTATTGTGTCCACCTCTTTGCATGGGGTCTGGATTCTGGGAATAGTGCCACACCCGCCACACCATGTGTGCATTTGTGCGGGGACTTGCACCTCGCCTGGGGTGTCCACTCTTGGGGCGCATCGGTGATGGCTTCCGAGGCCTCGTTGACGTGTGTGGCCGCACTGTGGGTCGACCAGCTCTATTGCTACTGTCGGGGGGTGTACGGCGCCCCCCGTTGTCGCGTGGTGTCATAGTTTGTCACGGTCTGGGCATTTCACACCCTCATTCAACTCAAGGAATGGCAGTTCTGGATCACTTGAGCTGCTCGTTTAAGAGCCGAGAAACGCTGTGGTCATCAGTTCTGAGGCCGATACATTGCCGCTCACATTCTCATTTCGTGCGGCTGTGCTGCAGATCTGTCTCAGAGCCTTTGCGGCTTCGCGTTCTTGTTTTCATTTCCGTGTGGGGCTGTCGGGCCTTCCGGCCCTTTCAAATGCTGAGTTCCAAACAGTAGATTCGCCGGTGCAAGCGCTGGCCTTGGCGGCCTCCACCACCTGCTTCGTGCTGCTGGAGTCGGCCTTGAGTGGCGAAGGGCGCCTGGACCGCACTCTCAGGGTGCCCTGCTTCAGAGCAGCGGGCATGCGCTAGACGGCGTACCACAGCCAACCGCGGTTGGCATTGCTGGCTGCTTTTCCATGGGGACCGTTTTGCCCCTTCCCCGCAATCCTTCTTGACGTTCCTCCTTCGCTGCTCGTGCAGACAGACAGACTAGTCCTCAATCTGATCCCCGGGATCCCCGGGTGTTCACGATGACGTTGGGCCTCCGTACAAACGATCTGCTGCTGCCTGTGTTTTCTCTCTCAAGGCCTTCATGCCGCAGACTGTTGTTGTGTAGATCATAGAGCATCAACAGGTGTCATCATGGTGCAATACGGGGAGGATCCAAGTCATGGATGGTTTGGTGCTGCATCCCATCCGGAAGCTGGCATCTTTCCAGTCTGCAATTGGCACATTGCCCTCTGGTGGCGCCCCTCCTCCTCCTCCTCATCCTCCCCCACGGCGTTTTCCTTTTCTTCGCATCCAAGTGAATCCAGCGCGGTCAGGGTAGATCTGTTGACTCGCTTCTGTACACATTGTCTGAGATCAGCTCATCTGCGCCACAGAGCTCTTGTATCGCATCCCCGCCTATTCATTCCGCATTGTCATGCTCAAATGAAACGCTGTGCAGCAGCTTTCAAATAGCATCTTCTTCAGAACGCCCACCTTCTCTTCCTCTCTCGACAGGACCCCACAACTCCCCTCCCCTATGCAGGCATTAGGAGGGTGCAAAGGAGTGCTGACGAACATTACAGATGGTGCCCCCCCTCATGAAGGCCTCCGAGAAGGAGATGACTCACAGAGCACCCCAGGCGTTACAGTTATTGCAGAAGGCCACGGCCGAGCAACCCGGGAACCAACCTGAGGTGACTGATGAGGGAGCCTCCTGCTCTCACGGCAGGATGGTGATCCTTGTCCGCACCCGATCCGGACGGAGAGCACAGGAGGGGACTAGAGCCAACACCCCGATGGGCTCAGCTCGTAAAGATGCATTCCTTCTTCACAGACCCTGTCTACTCCTGTTGTTCTGGAACGCTCCTCTTTTTGCGATTTGACGATGCGCAAATGGACACAATAGCACTAAGCCCTTGGCTTGTCTATGAAACATTTTGCATGTCTCCTGGACCATCATCTGCCTGTTGAAGTATTGACCATTCTGACTATTTGCGAAGGTTCCAGCACGTAGCTGCGCATGTTGCATGTTTATTGCTTGCGTTGTTTTTCAATTCCTGACCAGGCCGTTTTGCCCCGGCCGCTTTGCCCCGTCCGTTTTGCCCCGGCCGCTTTGCCCCGGCCGTTTTGCCCCGTCCGTTTTGCCCCGGCCGTTTTGCCCCGGCCGTTTTGCCCCGGCCGTTTTGCCCCGGCCGCTTTGCCTGAGAACCACAAAGCGAGAACCAGGCTTGCACATGTGCTACAGCCAACGATCGTTCGACAGATGAAAGTGTAGCCTACAATTTGATTGGCAGACGACGGAATAAAACTGGGACATGCCTGTGGCTGAGAGTGAAATGTCTGCCACCTCCCCGCTTCTATGCCGGGAACCCTGATTTCCGGCTTCAGGAAGTTGCCCGAAAGACAATTTGGCAACTCGACCATTTTGAGTAAAATGCAGAAGACTGGGGACAAATGGTGGGTTTTTGCACTCTGCGTGGAAAAACAGGGGAACCTGTGTTGGATTCTTTGGGGGCTATGTGCCAAGGGCAGGGGTCTGTAGGAACATGCCAAAACGAGCACGTGCAGCGTGGTCGCTGTGATGTTTTATGTGTTTGAGGTGCGCCCAGGACACTCGTTGTCCGGCATGTACACGGGCAACGGAGAGATGTGTAGCACAAACGAATGCTTGGTGCATTGCCAGTCTGCACGTGCTTTATGGTCATCTGGGTCCCTACAAGAGGCTAGATATCGTGGTTGGTTGTGCTAGCAGATCCCCACTTTCAACGAAGCCCGCCAATCTTGGGCTTCGGGTGCCTTAGGCATTGGTAGTCGTGCTACTGCGGGTTGAGGATGCTCCTAATAATTGCGTCCCACTTGAAAAGCAGCTTCCGGAAGTTCCTGAGGGTGTAATCAATTTTGCGCTTTATTTCAAAAACAAGCGCCTTTGCATACTATTGCATCGGCCACTACCTGCCCTGATGGGCGCATATCATGTGTGGCAGCTGGGCCAACAATCAAGGTTTTAACATGCGGTCTTGTACATAAAATTGCTGCTATCTGTGCTGCCGTGCAGTGTGCGGAGTGTCAAGCAGAAAAGCCTGGGAACGAAGTTCGGTGCTGATAGTCCAGCAAAACATAGTGTCATGGCCATCCTCTCCCTGTCTGCCCTGCAGTGACTGGAAAATGACTGGTTTGCTTTGTTCCCTAAACACTGCCAGCCTCTCTTTTGCCCGCTCTAGGCTTTGTTGAATGTTAGTGACGAATTTTGCTGGTGATGAATCGCCGGGATTCTTGGATGGAGAGGTAGGCACTGCTCGCTTCAAGTATCCTGTTCGACTCCGAGCTGACGGCAAAGGCAACATAATTGTGGGTGATGCCGGCAATCGGTGCCTCCGCAAAATTGACAGTGCTGGTGTAGTGTCAACTATTGCAGCTTTAGACTGTGAGATAGCGGATGTGGCTGTGGGGCTTGACGGAACCCTCTTTGTTGCTCATGGGTGCACAATCCTCTGCCTCAGCCATGATGGTAAGATCACAAAGATGGATTTGGTGGGCGAGGCAAAGGTCGTTGATGTTCATGACAACATTCGGAGTATTGCAGTGCTGCACAGCGGGGATTTGGTAGTGGGCACGACCTATGATTGCATCTACACTGTGACGCTACAAGGAGAGGTCTCCCTACTGGCTGGCAGTAGTGAGGATGGTTGGTTTGATGCTTCAGGCCCTCAAGCCAAGTTTTGTGATGTGTGCGGGATGGCAGTGGATGCTTTGGGACACATCGTTGTGGCCGATTGTGGCAATCATCGCATCCGCAAGATCGCCCCTGATGGCTCTGTATCCACTGTAGCTGGCAGCAGCCGAGGGTTTGCTAGTGGCAGCGCCCTCGGGGGTGCCCAATTCGATTCTCCACTTGATGTCACAATCGACGGCGATGGAAACATACTGATTGCCGATTGGGAAAACAAGGCCATCCGCATGCTCGATCCACAAGGGGTGGTCCACACAGTTCCCTTGGATTCAGGACATTGGGATCAACAACGCCCCATTTCTCTGTGTGTAGATGCCAAAGGGGCCGTAGTGGTGTGTTACGAGGAGGTCCACTTCCTCTGCAAAGCGCACACGACGCTCAAACCCCCACCGCAGCTTGCCGTGCACGAGCCCAAGCCCCTCACGGGGGTCTTTGCTGGGCTTTTGGAGTCAGGACTCATGGCAGATGCCACGTTTGCTATTGGTGCGGAAGAGATCCAAGGCCATCGGGCCATTTTGGTCTCACGCAGTGAGTATTTTGCAAGGCTCTTGACATCGGAGTTCCAGGAAGCGGTGGTGCATAGAATTGAGGTCCCTGACACCACTCCAGCAGCGTTCCGGGCAATGCTGCATTACCTGTACACAGACGTGGTTGTGGACATGGAGGACGCGGTAGCGATAGACGTTTTGCAGTTGGCGGAGAAGTATCAGATCGCGGGTCTCTATGACGCTGTGCAGCGGCAGTGCATACGCCATGTGAATCTCAAAACGGCTGTCTGGTGGTTGATCCAGAGCCACGAGCACCACTTGCATGACTTGCACAAGGCCTGCTTAAGGTACGTTGTCCGTAACTACCGTGGCATCCGCAATGCTGCACGACAAAGCATAGTGCTGCTTAGTACTTTCCCTGAGTTGATGCAGGAGGTGCTGCTGGAGCTTGAGTGAGCTTCAACGAAAGCACTATGCCCGCTATGTCTACTGGGCACATGCCCCTAGGCAACTGGCCTTTAGCAATTCCTGGGAGACATCAGATCTCCTGATTCTTTATATACAGCCATCCTTGGGCGCACTATGATGGTCTTGGTGCCTTGTGGAATTCTTTAGCGACACGTGATCCTGATTTTTGAACTGCAGCCACAATTTGGGTTGCTTGAGTTTTAGAATAAATGGCAGCCTTCCCAGAATAATCCGGAACCCTCCAGGAATAAACAGTAAACCCTCCAGGAACAAACAGCAACCATGCAGGAAGGAACGACAACCCTCCACAAATCAGAGCAGCCCTTGAGAGCAATGAGCGGCAACCCTCCATGAATAGACAGCCACCCCAGCTAACCCTTCAGTAATAATCAGCAACCCGCCAAGAACAAATGGCAACCCACCGGGAATAAGTGGCAACTGTGTACACAACCGTTTGACCCCATTGCACCAGGTCAATTCCCCGACGGGAGCACATCACAACCTTCACATTTCCCTTTCCCACGCTCAGTCCTCCCTGTGGCGAGTGCTTTTGGTTGCTCCCCAGCCCACCCCCTAAACGACTACATGTATCCGGAAGTACTAACCGGAATATTTGTTTAGCTTTTATGGCACAACCCCCCACGCCCCAGAACGGTCGGATATTCACCCCCTCCGGAAATGGCCCCTAAACAAAGTATCAACACACCTCCTTCCCATAAATATATCTTTCATTGGGAAATTACAAGTTATTTTTGTTTTTCATGCTCTAAGGAGGTACACATATTAATTGGTTCCAAGTGGGGCCGCTAGCCAGGGCACGTTGGGCCCGGCTTTACTGGTGAATAGCCGCACCTTGCGTGCGCCGCATCAGGTGCTCCCCCTAGCAACCGCTATTTCCCCTTCGTACGTGTCCCTGCAGGTGGGGTTGCACCAAGTCCGCGGACTTGGTACTTTGCCTCCGCTTTCTGCTTCTTTATTACCCCAGGGCCGCGGCACCCAAGTGTGAATCCCGATTTCTGGAGGTTCATCTCCTCCCCAGTTGGGCACTTCGATGAAGTGGGATTCACGGCTTCATTAGCCCTTTTTTTGTTGTTTGTTTAGTTTTGTTTTTTGTGCGGAGAGGCCCCACCTTTTCGCACCAAGCAGAAGTGAAGCCAAATCCTTCAACTGCTGACCATCTTTCTCTTCCTTGGCCTGTTTGGCATCCACATGCTGCTGACTTCCTTGTAGTAAATCTTCCGCACCTTGCCCTCCCTTGATTCCCCTCTCCTTCCATTTTGCGTTGCTGACTCCTCCCTTCCATGCCTGTGGCCAAACCTAGAAACCACTAGCCTTCTTTTGGCCAACCAATTTCCCTCCGTTGCTTCCCTTCACCCACCAATTCCCCTTGTACTGCCGTATGCCCATTTGAGCAGCAATTGTGTTTGCCTTGTGTAGGTTGGACATTGGGGGGTTGGGGTGGGGATGGGTTCCAGGGGGCAATGAACGGAGGTGGGGCATGAATCAATTAAATGAAAGCTCAAACTGCGAGGTTCATGACAGGCTTGCGACAAACACATGTTCGGAGTGCTAGTGCTCTGTTGCCGAGCTCAAGGCGTACACAGACGCCATAACAATTGTTCTCTCAACCCTCCCAGCTGAAGGATAGGGCATGCCCCGTTCAGATCAGGTGGTCAGGACAGGCAGGCCACAAAAAAAAAGCTGTATACCCCCAGCCATTGGGGGTGTTTGCGCAGAGTGCGGCCACAGTGCGGGCACAGCACCACTTATCGCCACCTGTCTGGTAGATTTTACTGGAATCAACCCCAAAACCACCAACCACCAAAACCACCACATGCATGGGCCAAAAGCTGAAACAAAGGCAACTGAATCTACTGCAACTTCAGTTTGAAGACTGTCTTTGAACATCTGAACATAGGGCTGGACAGGTCTGCCTGCCAGCGTCCGAGAGTCAGGTTCCGGGGACACCAGGTGTCTGCAGATCGATCAGGACAGGGCAAGGGGCAACTTTCTCCGTGTACGGCAGAACGTAAAACAGGTGTTATTTCTGTGCCCGTAGGTTTTGACTTCTGATTTTGTCCCCTTTGTTGGGGACCCCCGAGAATGCAGGGGTGACGTAGCATTTCCGCCCTCTTTTTGGCCCCAACCTTCCGGTGCTATTGAGGAAACCGGGACAATCTTTGAATCCACGCTTTGTTGTGTGGCCCCTGGAGTTGGGGTTAGGGACTCACAATCCACGCTTTGTTGCGTGGCCCCTCGAGTTGGGGTTAGGGACTCACAATCCACGCTTTGTTGTGTGGCCCCTCGAGTTGGGGTTGATATGTTGGGCAACATTATATGGATTTGCCCTTTGGCCGCCGGGACATCAGCAGATGTTTTGGTTTGGGATGGGTATCAGCTATGGGTATAGTAACCCAATGGGCTATCAGACTTCAGACTTCAGACTTTTATGGACCACACCCCCCAACCCCCAACACCCAAGCCCCCCATGATAGACCTCCCCCCCCCCCCAATATCAGACTAGTGGACAAGTGGAAAATGGGAAAATATGGAACCTCGGAAAACGTTCAACATGGGGGAAAGCATAGTCCCCCCCCCCCCCCCTTGTTCCCTTGTTTCGTGTCAGTCGGGGTAAGACTGGCTAACTGGCAGCCACATGAAACAGCATGTCCCATCTGTGGCATCCAGGAAACTTCACAACACGCGGTGGCAGGGTGCAGGTATGTTTCCGTGGCAGCCCACATTGCAACCCAGTGCCTGGGGCCGGCGGCCACGCCCGAGGGACCGGTATCTGATCCGACGGACATTCTCTGGGAAAACCCAATCCTTTCCCTCACCACACCGCTGGGAGTCACGCTGTGGTCCATAGTGAGGGCGGCATGGTCGCAGCGATGCATGCACAAGCTGAACCAGCACATGGGGCGGCCCACGTGGGACCAGTTCCAAGCGTTGTGGCTGAAAGTGTTGCGTGGGTGGGAAGAACACCCGTCCCCCATCCTCCCCACGGATGAAATTACACTGCTAATAAAGGCCCTGGAGTCCATGAGGGACGGTACTGTTCTACAGCACCCACGAGTGGCGGTCTCATCCACCAGGTCCCCCCCCCAACTGCGCCTGCCAGCGCGCAAGCGGCCCAAAAAATTCCAACATGCAGAGGAGTTGGCGGCACGGTGCGAAGAAATCATCCGCGGATACCAACAACAGGGATGGCAAATCATCTATCCAGACGGGTCGTCGGAAAAACATCCAGAAGTAGGATGGGTGGGGGGCTACGGTGTATTTTTTGGGGACGAACGGGACACTGCAGAGTTCATCCCGGTGGAAGAAGACCAAACAAACAACAGAGGGGAACTACGAGCCGCCCTCCGCAGCCTGCAGGGACACCGCGCAGGGCAACGGTCGCTAATATGTCCGGACTCACTACTGGTTGTTAACGGGGTGCTGGGCTGGGCACAGCGTTGGAGGCGACATAAGTGGCACAATTCAGCGGGTAAAGTGAAGCACGTGGACCTCTGGATCCAGATCCTGGAGCTCGTAGAGCGGTGGGGAGAGGAAGTCAAGTGGCTACACATACCGTCCCACATCGGCATCAAAGGAAATGGACGGGCGGACCACCTCGCCGATGTGGGACGCCGCCGGTCACCGCTCCTCTTCGGGCGCATTTCAAGGCGCCCGCACCCGACAGAGAAGGAAGACGCCCCCCTGCCAGAGGAGACGTCCATCTGGGGGTGGGAGGAAAACGAGTACTCGCAGTCGCTAACGCCACTCACAGCCCCGCACGAGGCGGCGATGCCCAGTACACCGCCGGTAACACAGTCGTACACCCCAGTTACAACGCCATCAGGACGCCCAACCCCCCTCTCACCACTGTGGGATATCGAGGTGTGTACACCGGTGCAAATCAAAAAGAAACAACGCCAGGCCACACCAGGATCCACGCTCCAGTGGTCGGCGGTACGCGGCCCGTTGCCTAATCACACGGAGGCCACGCCAGCCACAAGCCGGCGAACGAGCACGCCCTACCGTGTGGGACCAGCGAGAACCACGTTCCACACACCACAATCCCTGTCACCCATGTCCCCCCGAGTGTCCCTGCAGCTGCTAGCATCGTTGGAGCTGGTGGCAATGGAGGGCGAAGAGCCCCTGTCCCCCCGGAAGGAACTGAACTATGAGACTTCGTCACAGGAGCCCCACTCGGATGCATCCGCGCCGGGCTCCCCCTCCACGGCTTCAACGATGTCATGCAGCACTGAAGGGTCACGATGCCTTACCCCCTGAGTGTTGAATGTTGAATGTCTTTGACCTTAACCGATCCTGTACCCACTGGGTTTTTCAACCTAAGGCCCCAGCAAAGCCCGACCTAGTGTGGCCGAATGGGGCCAGCTACAGCAGCACCACGGGAAGGGAGTGACCATTGACCTGGATGCACGCATAACCCTGTAGAGCCCAGGAAGCGAATGCAGCGAGCGGACACAGGGACGAGGAATGAACTGCTGAACAGACCTCGAGCTGAGGCTCCGCCGAACATTGGCAGATTGGACAGATGGCGATGACAGCTGTGGGGCAGGCGCAGCCAGAGCCAAATGCGGACACTGCAACCTGACCATTTGAGGCCCTTGTTTCCAATCATAAAAGTGCAGCCCCCCCCCCCCCACCAGACACATAGGAACTTCACTTCAGGAAAATGGGGATAAAAGGGCAGTACCCCCCCCCCCCACCCCCACAGAGACACGGGAACTTCACTTCAGGAAAATGGTGGGTTGGGGAAAATATGCCTGCATGTGTGCATGTCATGTTGTTTGCTCTCCTTTCGCTTGCAGCGGTAGGTAAGGTGAGTAAGCCCAGGAGGGGCCACCCCCTGGTAGAGTCATCATGTTTGAGATTGACATTGTGGTAGGTAAGGTGAGTAAGCCCAGGAGGGGCCACCCCCTGGTAGAGTCATTGCGGCTGTGTCTCCTGTGCATGCACATGACGCATTAAAGGGTAGGCCACGCGTGGTGCGCTCGGTAAACCCTTGTTTAGGTTACCCAGGGGCTCCGCCCTACGTTCTATAAGAGAACGGGCGGAGTTCCTTAAGCTTGCTTTCTTGGAAGGACCTGTTTTGGGACAGCGTATTATTTTCCACTCGAGGACCCGTATAATACGGCGAGGGTGGTTAGGTTCCTCAGCCCAAAACAGTGCCTGCATGTGAACCTCTCAGGTGGTGTAGGTCAGGGTGATTGGTGCACTTTGCTGTCTTCGACAGCACAATTTTTTGCCCGGCAAAAAGGGCGCGGATCACACCAAAGAAATGGGGAACCACCGAAGAAGATGCTGAACGACTCCGCCATGAACGACACGTACTCACGCTGCGCCGCAGTGCACTCCTTCCCTCCAAGCCCTGGCAGGGGTACGCGTAATAGCGTCCCTGTCAGGCCACAGCAGCTTAGCAGCGCTGTGTGTTGCTTGCTTCTCTCACAGGAAGGCCAGTAGGGCCTACGACCTCGTTGACAGCAGCACCAAGTAGCGTGTGCGTGTAGGAGTGGAAGGCCTGGATGACGTCATCCTTCGAAGGCTGGGTCCACAGTAGGGTGTGTAGGACCTACAGTGTGTGTCACTGTCTTGCCAGTTTCCTGGAATTTTAACAGGGTTTTCGGTGGGCAGTGGCAGTGGTAGCCTAGGTTTTGGCCACATAGCAAACAGGCGTTTTCATGCCTCATAGCTTTTGGCCACCCCTCCCCTGCAGTAGGTAGGTAGTTAGACAAAACCAATACCTTGGCGTTAGCGCTGGGTATTCCCCAAGGTTTTCTGGTGCCAGCACAGAAATTGGGCACCTAGGGGCGGAGAGACGTGGGGCGTACCCCATCGCACCGTGTAAAGACAACCGCCGGGTTTAGCAAGGGTGCAGAAGTGGGTATAATTAGGACACCATTTCTGCAGCTTGCTCCAGGACCTCAGGCTAGCACACTCACACAGACATTTTGCTGTTCTTTCAATGTGATTGTGTAGAACACCCTGGAGGTGTTCAGGTTGTGTGTGGTCTAGGCCTTGGCGCCTACGACCATATACCCCTTCAGTGATGATGCTGCCAACAGCTGAGAAGGGGTTTTGACATGTTTGTTGCTGCATCCGATCAGAATGTGCTCATTATGCAGAACATCCTTGAGGTGTTTTAGCTGTGTGTGGTCTAGGCCCTGGCGCCTACGACCACAGACCCCTTCGATGAAGAATGTGCTGACAACATGCAGAAGTCCCACTGTCATCCAAAAAAAAACCTGAGAAGGGGCTCTGCTATGTGTGTATTGGTGGTTGACAACTTGGAGGTAATTCGTTTTGATTTCACTTGGTCCTGATCTCCTGGTATATGTAATTGTTGCATGTTGTGCCTGTTACTGAGACAAAGGGAATTGCGTGTATTGCATTGGAGACGCGTGTGCACTGAGCCTCTTCTACACATAGGGCACTCTTTTGTTACCTACCTCCCCCTTGAGGCGAGGAAGTCTGTCTTGGGTCTAGACCACTGCGTCTCTGACCCAGACATTGGAGTTGGGCGTGCCCCACCACCCGCTGCGTGCCGCAGTTTGCCATGTCGTCTAGCCCCCTTAGCGTGGCCTCTTCCGTCCCCTCCAGCCCTTCGTTTCCGGAACGTGGTTGGGGGGATCTGCCGGAGCTATTGCGGTTTGGAGACCAACCCCCCTCGCCACCGTGGGACTCTGACGCTGAGAAGTGTCTCAGCGAACTGGCCTCGCCCCAGCCTCCATTGCCAACACCGCCCCCCTCTCCCCCTTCACCAGCAACCTCTCCAACGCCAGTAAGTCCTCCACCGAGACCCCACGTTACCTCAACCCCATACCTGGTAGCCCTGGAAGCCGTGGAGGAGGCCCTGATGTGCACTGCCGTTCCACCGCCATCCCCCCCACAACCCCCCAAGTACGTACCCAAGGACCCCCCCACCCCCCCCAAACCCACTGTTCACGGGCCCTACAGTGCCAAAACATTGCAGCTCATCCGGGGAATCACGGGGGTGGGGTTCAGTATTTCGTGGACGGGGTGCTGAACCGCCGTGCGATGTACCGGTTTGCGGTTCAGCAGCCCAAGAAAAACCCCTTGCGGGTGTGGCAGGAGGGCATGCGAATTAGCCGTTCGCATTTCCTTTCGAGGGACGAGGAGCATGCAGCAGTGGTGCTTGAAATCCTGTGTGCTACCCCAAAACCCCCCCGTATCCCCAAGCCGGCCCCACAACCTGTGCCTCGTCGGCCACTGCCCCCTCCAGCAAGTGATCAGGTGACACTGACCCAGTATAGCAGGCACCGCCGCTCCTCACTCCTCCCATTGGCTCCCGCCCCGAAGCGGCCGTGCCCCACCCCGCAGTACGGTTCATTGCTCCAGCGCCGTGCGTCTCAGTCCGCCCCCCCGCTGGAGAGGCCGCAGTTTGGGTCATTGCTGCCTGCGCAGCCCCCCCCCGCAACGTCCACAGACTTCGGCGAAACGTTCCAATTTCCAGCTCTTCGGCAAGTGTGCACCGGGCGTCTCTTACACATAGGGCACTCTTTTATTTCCAACCTCCCCCTTGAGGCGAGGAAGTGCGTCTTGGGTCTAGACCGTCGCGTCTCTGACCCAGACATCTGAGTTGGGCCTGCCCGCCCCGAAGCGGCCGTGCCCCACCCCATCTCTCACCCACTGCGGGCCGCTGAGCCGCAGGAGTTCGCCCTCGGTCCCCGGCCACAGCGCCCCGACCAGGGTCGTCGTTCCCCTCCGTACCCACCCACTGCGGGCCGCTGAGCCGCTGGAGTTCGCCCTCGGTCCCCGGCCACAGCGCCCCGACCAGGGTCGTCGTTCCTCTCCGTACCCACCCACTGCGGGCCGCCGAGCCGCAGGAGTTCGCCCTCGGTCCCCGGCCACAGCGCCCCGACCAGGGTCGTCTTTCAACCCCCAACTCACCTACTGCAGGCCTCTGAGCCGCAGGAGTTCGCTCTCGGTCCCCGGCCACAGCGCCCCGACCCAGACAACATGCCAAACGGAGGGCAAACACAGCCCCATGGCCATTGGCAAGGCAAAGGCCCTCAGCACGGCAAAGGCAAAGGCCCACAGCAAGGCAAAGGCCCACAGCATGGCAAAGGGTATGGCCTTGCCCAAGGCAAAGGCCCTCAGCAAGGCAAAGGCGATGGCCCTCAACAAGGCAAAGGGCATGGCCCTGCACAAGGCAAAGGCACACAGCAAGGCAAAGGGCATGGCCCTGCGCAAGGCAAAGGCCCCCAGCAAGGCACAGGCAAAGGCCAAGCCCATCCACAAGGCAAAGGCCATGGCCCCCCACGAGGCAAAGGTCAGGCCCCCCCACAAGGCACAGGCCAAGGCCCGCCGCAAGGCAAAGGTCAGGCCCCACCACAAGGCACAGGCCAAGGCCCGCCGCAAGCCAAAGACAAGGCCCGGACCTTTGCGGAAACCCTTGCCCACGTGGACTATGACATCGACACAAACCCAACCGATGGATTCACCACCCGTTGGGCTGATCGCGATGCGTATGTCCACAAGGCATCCTTGGTGCACACCGTGCATGAGATCGCCGCTGCCCGGAGGTGGGCATGGGAGCAAGGTGCCCAGAGGGAGCTGTGGTTTCAGAAGGTTGAGACGCTGAAGGAGGACAAGCATGGCAACATGGTCAAGGTAATAGAATGGGCTGCTGAGCTCGAAGTTTGGGGCAACTACGAGCTGACCGATGGGGATCTCATCCATGGATGGGACATGAAGCGGTCAGATGTCGCCACCCTTGACGTGGCACCAAACCCGGACTGGATTGGCAAGGTGCAAGGTGATGGCACCTCCGGTGACATAGTGACCATTGTTTGTGCGAACAAACCGCCCATCTTGCACATCCGCAGGTGGTGGTGCTGTGTCCTGCCTGACGAGGTAGCGTTCCGGTCGTTGCGTGAGGAGATACGGACGGGGGAGGCCTGGAACGCGTTGCTCAATGCCACCCGGCAAGAACCACGGCTGTCTAACAGCCTCCCTGCCGAGGACCAGCAGATCCTGCGTCACCTTGTGGAGCATCATAACCCGAACCCCTCCCAAGCCTTGGCTGTCCGGCAATGTCTGGATGAGGGTGCTGTTGTCTCCTCCATGACTGGGGGGGCCGGCACGGGGAAGTCGGAGACCCTGGTGGCCTGCATCAAGGCAGTGATGTGGCAGCAGGGGTACTTCGACCCATGCATCCCGAATCCCAAGGCACCAGATTCGATACACACTGGCAGGAAAGGGGGGGGGGGGCACCAACCGACAACCCCCCTCGGGCATGCATCTTGGTCACCGCCCCAACAAACGCACAGGTCGACAACCTGATGCTGCGGGTGATCCAATCGGCAGAACAGGATCTTGTCTTCTCAAAGGCGGTCCTAAAGGACCACCCCGCGCCCTGGATGCGGTTCCGAGCTGCAAGGGGCCGGACCCCCCCAGGTTTGGAGCCGTACAACCAAACAACAGTCCAAGAGACGTTGGCCAATCATCCGGACTGCAATGGCACATTGCAGTGTGCCCTCAACAGCTGCCGGGTGCTCTTTGCAACAGCTGGTATGGTCGCCACACGGCGGAAGTTGTTGCTACAGGGTGACCCACAAACTCGGTTCGCATTCAGCTTCGTGGATGAGTCCTCGAGGCATAGCATCCCAGTGGGTCTGGACTTGGCAGCTTTTGGGGCACGGTGCATGTTTTGTGGGGATGCCGGTCAACTGCGCCCATACAGTGCCATCACTCTTCTTGCAGCTGCAGCGAAAGTGGAAGGGGATAAAAAGGGGAAAGGGGCCAAGGTGACGGCTCAACATATTGCATGGCCGCAGTCCGAGCATTTTGCTAACCTCAATGTGCACCTTGACCAGGGACCAGGGATGCAGTATGGTGACTCGCAGCGCTTCGCCACAAGTAGTGTGTTGCAGTTTGTCCTGTACCGTACAAGGTGTACTGCGTGTGTCCTAACCCAGCAATTCCGCATGGACGTGCCTTTGGCAACGGTGGTGCGTGGGTTGTTCACGGGGGGGTCCTTGGGCTGGTACCCCGCCTCGGCCCCAGCATTACCCCCCCCCCGGTGTTGGCAGGGCAACGCATCCGCATAGTCAGCACAGACGATCCTGAGTGGAAATCGGAGCTGACACGGTACGGGATGTCGGACGCCCGGGTGGGGTTACTGAGAAGGGAGGTTAGCAGAGCATGGGAGAGCCTTGTCATGGACGAGGCCATGCGCAATCAGGGGAACACGAGCAAGGACGAGGCCTGGCTGGTGCTGCACTTTCTGGAGCATGCACAGATTGCAAATGCGTACCCCCCCAAGTCAGTGGCAATCGTCACCACACACTATGCGCAGATGCTATGGCTGTAGCACTGTGTGTGGGAGGCAGGGCGCCGGCTGCATGGGGACCAGGCATATGAGTGTGTGCAGATGATCGCCACCCTGGACCGGTACCAGGGTCTGCAGGCTCCGGTTGTCCTTGCCTCCCTGGTCTCCTCGGAGCCGGGGATCATGAGGGACGTGGTGCGGGCAAACACACTAACCAGCAGGGCCCAATCCGAGCTGCATCTTTTCGGGGCCTTTCTCGGTTGGGAGGTGTCCCCCCTCACTGCAGGTTGGTTGAGTGGGCTGAGGGTGATGGCTGCCGAACTGCAGAATTTCCCTTCCCCAGACGACGTACAGAAGGTGCACCTCCCGGGGGTTCTGTACCAACAGCCCACCCTTGCCAAAAAAGAGGTGGGCGTCATCTACAAGTTCAAGGGGGGGGGGGGGGTTGGGGGTGGTGGGGCAGTGGCTTTGGAAACCGTGGAGGAAGCATGCCAAAGCCCTTGACCCCTGGGGATTCTCCCCCCCCCCCAGAGTGACCAATTGTTGGACTGGGAGCGGATCATGGCCAACAAGAGGGTTGGGACACTGGAGATGCGGGTGCGCCTGGAAGTGGGGGACGTAGAACCAAAGCACCTCGGGCTGACCCTCCCCGATTTCACGGAGTGGGCATTGCCCTACATCCTCATCAGGGATGAGGACACAGACTGGGCAGGGTGGCATGACATTGACGGGTTGGAGAGAGTGTGCCACACACAGGATTTGCCGGACCACGAGCAAAGGCCGGTGCAGTTTCTGGTGACCAAGCCCTTCCGCGACGCCCAAACCTATCCCAACCCCCCCCCCGGTCATCTGGCTACCGCACTGTGTCTCTGCCTGTGTGGCAGGATGCCTACAAGCACGTGGACACGGTAGGCTTCCTGGGCGATGACTTCTGCACACCCTTGGGGGTGTATGTGGCGTCTTTGCTTCATGGGGTGAGAGAGTGTGAGGGGGGGCGCGATGTGTGTGCCCCACATGCTGTTCACCGTGGACATGCCCAGCACTGTGGTTGGAAGCCATTGCCGGATCGTGTGAAGCGGTATGTCCTTGGCATGGTCGCACCGGCACAGAAGCCTACAGGATCAATTGGTCTTTGGTTCGGACCGCAAAAATCATGACATGACCCTGGCTCTGTGGAACATTGGACAGCCTAACCCTAATCAAGACTGAATATTGGGACCGAGCTGGTGGGGGAGGGAACATCAGCTATGACTGGTGAGGGACATCACGAATGATTCACACATTGATGGCTCTTGACAAAGTGAAATCAGCTTGCAAGTCAACCCCATCACCACAAGGCCCACTTTCAAGGCTTTTTGGACTTCTGAGGGGCCAAAATGCCCCAAAATGGGCTCAAAATGGGCTCATCTCACCCGTTTGTGCACCCCAAATGGTCTAGGATGAGGTTTGGAAAAATGCGTTTTTGACCCATTTTTGACCCATTTTTGGTCCCAGGGCACTTTGGGATTTTTGGAGGACCAAAATGGGCCACCACAAGCTCAAAACGGTCCAAATCCCTCCGTGAATTGTTTGGGCCCTCCGTGAATTATTTGGGCCCTCCGTGAAAGATTTATGCCCCTCCGTGAATTATTTGGGCCCTCCGTGAATTAT
This sequence comes from Eutreptiella sp. 'Long Island Sound 2002', assembly GCA_964036045.1. Taxonomy (NCBI): domain Eukaryota; phylum Euglenozoa; class Euglenophyceae; order Eutreptiales; family Eutreptiaceae; genus Eutreptiella; species Eutreptiella sp. 'Long Island Sound 2002'. Next base: position 1,248,135 of record OZ038390.1, on the reverse strand, counting down.
TTGAGCCCTCCGTGAAATATTTCCCCTTCCGTGAATTCTTTGGGCCCTCTGTGAATTATTTATGCCCCTCCGTGAATTTTTTGGGCCCTCCGTGAATTATTTATGCCCCTCCGTGAATTATTTGATGCCTCCGTGAATTACTTATGCCCCTCCGTGAATTGTTTATGCCCCTCCGTGAATTATTTGATGCCTCCGTGAATTATTTGGGCCCCTCCGTGAATTATTTATGCCCTCCGTGAATTATTTATGCCCCTCCGTGAATTATTTGGGCCCTCCGTGAATTATTTATGCCCCTCCGTGAATTATTTATGCCCCTCCGTGAATTATTTGGGCCCTCCGTGAATTATTTGGGCCCCTCCGTGATTTATTTGGGCCCTCCGTGAATTGTTTATGCCCCTCCGTGAATTATTTCAGCCCTCCGTGAATTATTTGATGCCTCCGTGAAATATTTATGCCCCTCCGTGAATTATTTGGGCCCTCCGTGAATTATTTATGCCCCTCCGTGAATTATTTGGGCCCTCCGTGAATTATTTATGCCCCTCCGTGAATTATTTATGCCCCTCCGTGAATTATTTATGCCCTCCGTGAATTGTTTATGCCCCTCCCCCAATTATTTGATGCCTCCGTGAATTATTTATGCCCCTCCGTGAATTATTTGAGCCCTCCGTGAATTATTTATGCCCCTCCGTGAATTATTTGGGCCCTCCGTGAATTATTTATGCCCCTCCGTGAATTATGTATGCCCTCCGTGAATTGTTTATGCCCCTCCGTGAATTATTTGATGCCTCCGTGAATTATTTGGGCCCCCCCGTGAATCATTTGAGCCCTCCGTGAATTATTTATGCCCCTCTGTGAATTGTTTATGCCCTCCGTGAATCGTTTATGCCCCTCCGTGAATTATTTGATGCCTCCGTGAATTATTTGGGCCCCTCCGTGAATTATTTGAGCCCTCCGTGAATTATTTATGCCCCTCCGTGAATTATTTGGGCCCTCCGTGAATTATTTCGGCCCTCCGTGAATTATTTATGCCCCTCCGTGAATTATTTGGGCCCCTCCGTGAATTATTTGAGCCCTCCGTGAATTATTTGTGCCCCTCCGTGACTTTTTTGAGCCCTCCGTGACATATTTGTGCCCCTCCGTGAATTATTTATGCCCTCCGTGAATTATTTCTGCCCCTCCGTGAATTATTTGGGCCCTCCGTGAAATATTTATGCCCCTCCGTGAATTATTTGGGCCCTCCGTGAATTATTTATGCCCCTCCGTGAATCATTTATGCCCTCCGTGAATTGTTTATGCCCCTCCGTGAATTATTTGATGCCTCCGTGAATTGTTTATGCCCCTCCGTGAATTATTTGATGCCTCCGTGAATTATTTATGCCCCTCCGTGAATTATTTGAGCCCTCCGTGAATTATTTATGCCCCTCCGTGAATTATTTGGGCCCTCCGTGAATTATTTATGCCCCTCCGTGAATTATTTGATGCCTCCGTGAATTATTTATGCGCCTCCGTGAAATATTTCACCCCTCTTCGTGCAGACTTTGTTACGACCTTTCTGCCACTAACTTCACCAGTCAGGTGAAGAAGTTGTCTGTGGTCTTGACCATAGCGTCTACGACCCAGATACCTGGACCTCACCTGTGCTACCCTCTGAGCTGCAGGAGTTGCCCCTTGGTCTGTGGCCGCAGCGCGTCAACCAGGGGCATCCCGCATCCCCCAACCCACCTACTGCTGGCCCTTGAGCCACATAAGTTGGCCCTTGGTCCCTGGCCACAGCGCCGCGACCACGGTCATTAGCCCTCCCCCCACCCACACACTGCAGGCCACCGAGCCGCAGGAGTTGGCCATTGGTCCTTGGTCGCCGCGCCTCGACCTCGGTCGTCGTCCATACCCCACCACAACCACTACAGGCCGCCGAGCCGCAGGAGTTCGCCCTTGGTCCTTGGCCGCCGCGCCTCGACCTCGGTCGTCGTCCATCCCCCACCACAACCACTGCAGGCCGCCGAGCCGCAGGAGTTCGCCCTTGGTCCTTGGCCGCCGCGCCTCGACCTCGGTCATCATCCATCCCTCACCCCTACCCAGCTACTGCTGGCCCTTGAGGCGCAGAAGTCTGCCCTTGGTCCCCGGCCGTTGCGCCTCGACCAGGGTCTACGTTCATACCACGCGGTGGCATCAAGTGGGCCCGCGCAGGAACCCAAGGAGGAAGCAGCCTACCACTTTGAGTATCGGGGTCCGGGACCAGATTGTCCTCCTGAGTTCTGGTCACCAACAAGTGCCCATCGAACTGCACCTTGTGGACCACGCAAGAGGCCACAACCTTTAACCCTGGTGAGACAGCCTCCTACAAATGGCCCAGCATCCTGAATGGCCCCCATGGGACACCATGGAAGCTGCCCAGATGAAAATGGGATTCCGTCTAGCCCTCGGCGAGGCAGGGTGGCATGCCCCACCAGAACAGGAGGCCATCTATTACAGGAAGTTGGCAATGTACATGGCGACATGTTCCCTTGATGTCGTCCATGCCCATGGACTTGCAGCACTGTGCCGCCTGATGTACAGCCAAGAGGGCAGTCCAAAGTGCACGCGGGAGGATGGAGGTGTTGTTGTGGAGTACCAGAAGGTAGCCTCAAGCCTCTGGGACCGGATAAAAAAGTATGAGCAAGACCGTGGGAAAGTGGGGAGTCGACGAGGGGCCATTGGTGGACACCCCATGAGCGTTAGCAAAGTTGCTTGGCTAGAGGCATGGAATGACATTGTGTATGCCTTGCCACTTGTGGACTCCTGGCCTTTCTGGAGAGGGGAGACCAAGTACCCCACACCCACTGTGGAGAGGATGTATGTGGAGAAAGTACGGAGAGTACCCTTGGGCACAATGCAGTACTTTTGGCCACAGGCAGCAAGTGCAGCACGGCCATTCACAAGTGATTTGGTGGCATCTGCGAGCCGCCGGAACTCACTGTTGCCGGCCAACGGGGAGCGATCGAAAGCACAGGGGACCCCAGGATCCGGGGGTGGTCGACAGAGAGTGTCAGCGCCAGCCGGTGGCACAGGTCCCACTGGCCAGGGGACCCCTGGATCTGGGGGTAGTCGACGGAGCTCCCTATTGCCCGAAAGCTCAACGTCCACTTGCAGTCCCGGACCTCAACCCAGCGTCCCACCCAATCCAGCACCTATGACGGTGCGGCTGACGAGACAGCAACACTTCGACCAAGCACTGATGACAACGTGCCATGGCATTGCCCGGTGTGTCCGCATTGCGATGCAAGGCTTGGGGGAGCAACGGCGCGAGCCCCTGTCAGAGGAGAGCCTGGTGGCTGCCTATACGGTGGGACGCCACTTTGCAGAGTCCATGCGGATTCCCATGCAAGAGAGTAGCGATCTGATACTGAGGTGCACCCCTTTCAGCCCCGAGGTACCCCGCAACCACTTGGGATACCTCCATGCTGGTGTCCGTGTGGTGAATAATGCATGGACAGATGATGCAAGGGAGGAGGCCATGGAGCTTCTATTGGAAGCCATGGCAGTTGCTGGGGTGCAACCCCCCCCCCCCCCCAGGACCCCCGACACCTGACCAGGATCCCCCCAGAGGTGATCCAAGCCAGTCCGACGTCCCAGCCTGTGCGCTGCGACTCGGATCCCAAGATGCATCTGTCGGTGTCCCTGATGACAACGGTGCATGTGCTATGCACCTGGAAGGGGGCACAAAGGAGGCCATAGGCACAGCTGGCACCCTTGGTGAAGCACAGCAACCCCCCCCCCCACCCCCCCCCCTGCCTCAACCCCTATGACTGCTGACCAGGATCCCCGCACAGGTGATCCAAGTGCGTCCAACGTCCCCGCCTGTGCGCTGCGATGTGGACCCCCAGGTGCACCCGAAGTTGCAGGTGGTGTGCATGCTGACGATGAGAACCAGGGCCGAGAGGTAATGGAGAACGTAGGGCCAGGTGCTGCAGAAGAATGCCTCACGCCACACCCCGGTAGCGGTGCTGAGTCACTCTCTGATCAGGGATCCCCTGTGCCCCTAGCACAGCGCCCACCACAGGTTTCATTGAGTGGGCAAGATAGTGAAATGTCATCCCCAAATATGGATAGCAGTATGGGGACGCCATGCACTGTCGTGGCACCTAGTCAGTCCAGCACGGATGGCTCAGAGCCATGTAACAGCCCCCCCTCAGGCAAGAAAGCAATGCCTAGGGATCCCGACCCCATGCCTGCTGCAAAGCATGTGCGGCTAGGGGCAGATGGGGCCGCAGCAATTGACTGTGACAATCCTAACCAGAAGGTTGAGGTGGATAAAATCAAGGCTCCTGCCAGTAGGGAGCTGCCTACCATCCGGCAACTGAAGTTACGGTTGGCACGTGATGAGTATGTCGCGGGTGCATGTTTTTTTTATGCAACTGCCCTCAGCCTCCATGCGCTCCGCAGTGAGACCCCCTTAACTGGAGTGGACCTCCGAGTCCAGGCAACCACAATGTACAGGGAACGGTGTGGGATAGAGGTTAAGGAGAGTGCTCTAAGTGTTTGTAGGGCCCTGGAAGCGAATAATTGGGAAGGGAAGCCCGGGGGGGGAAGGCCCGACCATTTTCGACATCTCGCCCACCACGTCGATGGGAAGGTTGTGTTGTTGCGTACAAACACACACAAAATAATGGATTCAAGGTTTGGCCCGGACACTGCTGTGACGTCTGCTGCAGTTTGGAGTCCGGGTATGGGAGAAGCCAAAGTGTACCATACAATCCAGGAGATGGAGGAAGCCTGTGAACAAGCATGCGTGATCGTCGTTGGTGAGGCCGAACGTGATGGGCTGCGGCCGGGAGGACATTACCGGGGCGCCAGCTACGACCGCTCGTTGCAGGTAGCACCTTTGTGTGTCTTGCATGGCATAATGGGGACACTGCTGTACACTAGAGAGACGTTAGCGCAGCTCTCCTTGCGAAGGTTGCAGTTGGGTGTCGGTGGGAGCAAAGGACATACAGCGAAAGGGGATTGTCGCCGGTCGCGGCTTGTGCAAGGGACACAGGAGCATGGCCCCCTTGTGATGATGGTGAACCGCATTGCAAGGAAGTTGGTACCAAAGTGGTTCACATGGACTACAATACAGCTGTCATGCAATGAGACGACAGCTCCCCATCAACATCGTTTTGATAGTACCCCATGGTCAGCAGTGTTCTCCACGGGGCGGCACGTGGGTGGTGAGATCTGGGTAGAAGAGGGAGGCGTTGGCAGTGGTCCGCGTGGCAGACCAAGCAGAAGGCAGTGCCCAGATGGCATTAGCCGTCCGGGGCATAGGTACCGTGTCGATAGGCAACCTGTAGTGGTCCGCACTGGGGCATGGCATGCTACTTGCCCATGGAAGGGGGATAGGCGATTGGTGGTGCTTTACGGCCGTGGAGAGTGGCAGAGTTTGCCTGCTTCGCACCGCAAGTTCTTGCAGCAACATGCCTTCCGCCTGCTTGCAGGTTAGTGGCGGTCCGCAAGGTGGAGCACGGCAACGGCCATGTGGCATGGTGAACCCCCCAAGTCACAATTGGTGTTGGCTTGGTACAACGTTGCAATGCCTCCTGCTAGCCTCTGGGGGACAGGAGGCCTTCCATGATGAGTGCCCAGATGATGTGGCGGTGTGGGCTACATGTTGGGGTGACATTGTGGCAGGTATGACAGGTGCTGTGTACCGTCCACATGCCGTTGCACGCCTGCTGGCGGATGAGGGACAGCCAACTGTTACTGTGTGCCAGTGTAGTGGTCGGTGTCAATGTGTCAGGAGGGCTCCCAAGTTTGAGTGGATGCAGCAGTCCGAGATGGCTGAGTGTTGGAAGCACATGGTACCGAAACTGGTTCGTGCTGGTGTTCGTTCTCTGTCTGACTGCTTTTCTCATGAGCAATGGTGGCAGCGGTGCCCAGTGTGTGACGTGAAAGTCCACCAGGCTGGAGGTGAGTTGGGAATGCCTGCCCAAGTGTTGCATGTTACTAACCAGGGCCAGAGCGTGCGGGTGCGAATGAGGGAGGGAATGAGGGGCCTTTCGTTGGGCCGCCCTTCAAACGCCCCCCCATGTGGCTGTGGGGGGGATCTCAAGGAGGCCATTGTACTATCGTCACTAGTGTTGAACAAGTGGGCTCCACTCCATGTCCACAATCAACAGCTTCATAGCTTGACGGTGGATCATGAGTTTGTGGATATCAATGGGTACCATTGGTCCCTGCGGGCCATGGTGCTACATGTTGGACCAACTAGGGAGCAAGGGCACTTTATTGCTCACATTTTAGTTCGCGATGTGTGGTGGTTGTGTGATGATTCGTCCGTGAGCAGGGGACGGCCCCCAGCCACTTCACGAAAGGTGACATTCCTATTGTATGAGCGTACTCCCACGGAGATGGTGGGTCTGTCACAGGGCGGTTCACAAAGCAATCGTGGTGTACGTGATGGCGCCTCTCAGTCTGCAGCAACAACTGTCGACAGGCATGCCCGGAGCATGCCAAGTATCACCCCGTTGCGAGCCATGGCGCTGGCAACAGGTGACCCAGAGTCTACCAACCACATTGGGGACGCACAACCCTCCCCCTCACAGTTTGCAACACCAACTGTCAACAGGCATGCCCCGAGCGTGCCAAGTAACACCCAGTTGCCAGCCATGGCGCTGCCAACGGGTGACCCCGGATATGCCACACATGTGGGGGATGTGCAGCCCACCCCCGAGTTTATTGAAGCTGTGGCAAAGCTTGTACAAAAGCAAAGGGTACGGGTGAAACACTAGTTGTGCCTCGTCTCAACTTTTGTTTGCGTCTCCAATGTTTAGGCAGTTTTCCTGTCTTTGTTTTTGTTAACCCATGGACGGGGTTGAGCAGCCTAATCAGAACCAACAAGAGTCAGCCGAGGAGCGGCTGGCGGCACAAGCCAAAGAAATTCAAGAACTCAGAGAGCAACTCGCCCGAGTGGCAGTGACGGAGGGGCCCCGCCTGCCCCCACTGAGCGTGCCAGAAGTAAACCGAGCCCTCGAGAAGCCCCAGTTGGCACAGTGGATGAGACTCATGCTGTCCAACATCAAGGCGTACGTACGCCTTGGAGCTGGTGAGGTGGGGGAGATCCCCCGACCAAATGAGTTTGGCGGCCAGGCGACAGAGGCCGCAGTCGACCCAGGAGAGCAGCTGGCGTGGAGGGTCTGGGACTGCGTGTCCCAGTCCCAGGCGGCATATGCCCGCAGGTATGCAGGGACGCACGGGAAATCTAGCTCCGAGTCCAACCAGTACACCACGCTGGAGGAGGCATGGAAGGAGCAAGGGTCGGCCTTCACGTGGCGGAGCGTGAAATTCAGGGAGGTGGGAGGAGTACTGCAATGGCAGTCGAGGCAGGACGAGTGGATCCCTGTGGACTCGCCGCCGAGCGGAGGGTGCCAGAGGTGCGCGCAGCGGGGCTCCCCCGACGAACGCCACTGGCACTTTAGATGCCCACACTGGACCTGACAGGACCGGCTGGAGCCCGGACCGGCCGCCCCGGGCTCCGGCGTTGCGGACACGGCGGCAGAGCTGCGGGCGCTCGCCCGCCGGTGGGAGACAGCAGCCCGGTCAGACGACCCCTGCTCACCGGAGGAAAGCGCCATGCAGTCCTGGAGACCGAGAACCCGCTCGCAGTACGCGTCCCGACTCCGGGCCTTGGCGGCTTACGCGGGCCGCACGGGCCCGCCTGATACAGCCGCGGCACTGGCAGGCCTCCTGGCAGAGCGGGCCCAAGCCGGCGCTACAGCGTCGGCCCTGCGGGGTATTACCTCCGCGGTCCGGGCCGTGGAGGACCTACAGTGGCTGCCCCCAACAGTCACCACCTTGCACAAAAGGATTGCGGCGGGAGCCGCATCTTCGGGCTCTCAGCCCTATCTGTCCCCAGCAGGCTTGGTCCAGCCTGTCGAAAAGGCCAGAGACTCCAGACACGGAGCGGTGTTCAGCGCATTGGCCATCATCAGCTGGGTATGCTACCTGCGGGTGGGCGAAGCAGCAGGCATCAGGGTTACTGACCTGGCTATGCCTGGCTTTGTCCAGTTTTGGAACTCCAAGACAGGGCAGGAGGGGTACACCACCCGCCCCCTGTACAGGTATGCGGACGGCGTCCGGGCGTGGCTTCATGGCCACATGGTTTCGCTGGGCCGATCCTCAGACATGCTCGTCTGGCAGTCAGGGGAAGCGGGGTTGGAGGCAGGCATGGCCGAAACCCTGGCGAGCACCGCCCACTCCCGAGCCACGTGGCACGCCCTGCGCAGGGGAGGCGCCGCAGCGACTTGGGCCCGTAAGCCAGACCTCGCCTACTACAAATGGTGGGGCAGATGGCAGAGCACGGCCGTGGCGATGCAATACGGCACCAAATGGTCAGACCCGGGAGTCGTTGCCCCTACGGTGCTGCCCGCATGGTCCCGTGACCAGGGGCCTTTGCCGACTCCGGAACGCGTGGGCGTCCTGGCCCTGTGGGGATCCCCGATGTTCCCCAGTATCGCGAGCGCCCTCAACACCCCGACCAAGCGCAAGCCGAGACTTCCGCGAGGTCAGGAGCTGGAATCCACTGCGAGCGGCACGCTTGGGGGAGGAGGCGTCGGAGACCAAACCGCGACCGAGCTGGAGGAATCCCCAGGGGACGGCTCTGCTGAGATGGGCCCGGGGCCTGACACAGCTCCTACCCTCCCTCCACTTCCTCCTTTGGCCTCTGCCATTGAGCGCGGCGCCGTGTCTCGGGAAGATGCGGGTCAGCTGTGCACGGTGGCGGGGCCTTTGGTTGCCGTGGGGGGGGGGGGGAGTGCGCGCCGGGGACGGCAGCCGGGCCCATCAATGTCGATTCCGACGTGGACACCGACGACAACAGCGAGGATTCCGGAAGCGAGCCCTCTGGCGAATTCGCAGTCGGCAGCGCCAGGGGCTCCCCCGGGCGTCGACAGGCCGGAGTTGCCAGGTTCGTTGGGCGGGAGCGTAAGCCGTGGTCCTCCAGGGCGGCCGTTGGCCCTGTCAGAGGAGGACCCGCAGCGGGCTCGAAAGCTGGAGTGGTGGGCCGTGTCCACCGCACATACACGGGGCCGCGTCGCGCTAAGGTGGTCCTGGGTGGTACACAGGCCGTGCGACCCCGAGCCCCCGCACGCAGTCAAGCTGGGAGACCTCGTTTGGCCCAGCAAGTCGGAACGCCGCAGCCCAAGCGCATCAAGCTCGGGCAGGGCGGGCATGTCCGGGCGCCGGAGGCGCAAGGCCCGGTGGAGGGTGCCTTCGTGGCTGCAGCTGAGCGTCTCAAGGCCAAGGCTTGGGGGCGGGCGGGCCCAGTGGCGTCGCCCCCCCCCCCCCTCTGTAAGGGTCCCGACAGGGGTGCGAGGGTGCAGGAACAGCCCCCCCTCTTCCTGGAGTTCATGCAGGCACTCACCCCCCATTTTCACTGGATAGCCGAGCGGGAACGTTGTGGCTTGTGGATGGTTGCGAAGAGGGTGGATTTGTGGTTGAATAGAGTATTCGATACAGCCGAGGATTTCCACTTGCAAGGGGCTTTACCCGCTCTCCTGGGCGCCTTGCGCAAGCTCCACCCGGACGCCTGGGAGGCATGCCTCCATATCAACACCTCCCCCATTCCGCGGTTCATGGGGGGGGTCGAGGATGCCATTTTGGACCGGGGATGGGGGCCGATAGGCTCCCACCAGCTCCCTGACGATCTGTGGGACGCTGTCGTACCGCCCTTCTACCGCGGAGGGCTCCAGGATTTTGACGTCGAGCGGGAGTGGCAGGACGGGGATAGGGTGGTCCGAGGGGCAACCAGATGGGTGTCGCAGCAGGTCCAGAGGATAGTGCAGGCGTTGAGGGGGGCGGGGGTCTACGAGGAGCCGGCTGACCCCCCCCCCCCCACGTGTTACCCCTTCGTCATCCCCAAATCCTCCGAGAAGGTATCCTTGATCTTGAGTTGCGTCAAGATCAACAAGAGTGACGGGGGCAAGCCCCCCACTTTTAGATTGGATTCCTGGGAGGATTTGGCTAGGTCCTTGTCGGCATTCCCGCCTGATGTGGACCTCTACGGCCTCCACATCGACCTCAAAAATGCGTTGTGGAGCTTTTGCTTGCCCCAGGGTGCGCGCCAGGTTGTTCGCTTCCGGCCCGCCCCCGGGGCTCCGCCTGTGGCGCTATCGCGCCTACCATTTGGCTGGAAATACAGCCCCTATCTGTGCCAAACGAGTTTGGCTCGCATTCTCCAAGGGGTACTGCCCCCCGAGATACTCCTTGTGCACTACCTCGATGACTTTTTGCTCGTCTTCACTGATAGGGAGGTGCTCAGGGAGGCGGGGCGAGTGGCAGTGCGTGCCCTGATCGAGGCTGGGTTCCTCATAAGTCCTAAGAGTGTCCTGGACCCGGTGCCTGTGGCGTCATTCCTGGGGAAGGTGCTCGACTTGCAGACTAGGCAGATCAGGAGCCATGAACAAGCACTGCTCCAGTTGTGGGCGGGATGGCTGAGGCTGGCGGTTGGCGCAGGCAACGACCGGCACCTCCAAAGCTTCCTGGGATTGCTGAATTGGCATGTGCGTCCGAGGGGATTGGGTTGCCCTTTCGCGGCGGGCGCCTACTGCTGGTTGCGCTGGGGTAGGACGGTGGGGGGGGTCAAACAGCCGGCCAAGGGCTTCCCCCTGAAAATGCTGGGCAGCCTCGCAACATTGGTGGCGGTGGCGGCCGAGCCCTGGCAGGCGCCGGGCGGGGAGGCCTGGCGGCAATTGAGGGCCCTCCAGTTTGGGACTGAGGATAGGCTTTCGCGATCCTCTCTGTGGTGCGGGGGGGTCGTCATCTGTGTCGATGGAGCGCGCGATGCGGGGCGCTGGAGGGTGGGGGCGCTCGTGCCGGGAGTGGGTGTGCGTACGCATGTGACACCTCCTGCCCGCTTCGCCAGCCAGCAAACCACGGAACTGAGGGGAGTGGCGTGGGCTGTCAGGTTTGCAGTCAGAACAGGACACCGATCTGTTACGGTCTGTAGCGACAGTGAGGCGGCCATTGCTCGGGTCCTCAGACTGCGCGCGACTAGCCACCTGACCCACCACCAAACGGTCCTTCGGTCGTTGGCTAGGGTCCTGTGGGTATCAGGGATCGTGCTCCGCCTCGTGTGGGTGCCCTCGGCGCTTCAGCCGGGAGACCCTATGTCCAGGGTGACGTCAGTGTTCGGAGGCTCACAGGCCAGGGCGGAAGTCGAGGCTTGGTGCACGTGGGATGCATTGCTGGAAAATCTGGGCGAGGCTCGGGTGAGGGGGGTGGTGTGTCTCCGGGGATGCTAGCCCCCCCCCCCCCCCCAGCAGACCAGCGGCGGCGGTGTATGCGCCCTCCGTATGGCGGCGTGGCAGCTGGAGGAGTCCGCCGGGGGTGACGCTGCTGATATGGGCCCGGTGCCCGACACGATTCCTGCCCACCCTCCACTTCGGCCTCTGGCCTCGGCCATTGAGCGCGGCGCCGTGTCTCGGGAAGATGCGGGTCAGCGGTGCACGGTGGCGGGTCCCCTGTTTGTCGTGGGGGGGGGGGGGGTTGCTTCTGTTGCTTTGCCTTGCTTGATTACTACCTCAGTTCACATTCCTCTGGGGCTGGGATCCGGATGTGGGACCTGTGGTGTGGGAACTGGGTACAGCGGAGAATGAATACCCAAGTCCTGTGCAGTTTTCTTGTGCTCTGCTTGTGCAAACACTAGTTGTGCCTCGTCTCAACTTTTGTTTGCGTCTCCAATGTTTAGGCAGTTTTCCTGTCTTTGCCCACCCAAGTCCTGTGCAGTTTTCTTGTGCTCTGCTTGTGCAAACAGCATCTGCAGGTCCGTGTGCAAGCCCACCAGGCTCATCTCCGGGCACGTCATGAGAAGGAGTGGGATGAGAGGCATGCAGGTCAGGGCATGTCGCACCGGTCTGTTTCCGAGTCCATAGAACAGGATAGAGCCCGATCTGCTGCATTGGCAGCAACGGGGAGCAATGCTTTTTCTGTGATGATGGGGGCAGCCCCCAGGCAACAGACAGCAGGGCCAAAGACACTGCAAGCGTTTGTGGATGAGCATTGGCAGTTGCAGTTCACTGTTCAAGGGGGTGTAATGTGCATATGTTGTTCATGGGCTGCCGAAACGGATTGTCCTGGGGTGAAGCGGCCACCGAAGGCTGCTACAGCCTTGGTGAATGGAACATATGGCATGGGCATGCGTATGATGATCGCTACACCAAAGGGATGGCGTAAAGATGTCCTGGAGGGTCACCTTGGTGTGTCACGTGGCACGACCAGCAGCCGCAAGAAAATTGATAATCCTGGCCGCCACCACTTGGCCGCCGAGGAGAGTTTCCGGGTGCATTGTGCAGAACGTTTTCGGGCACTGTGCCCCAGTGCACTTGCATGTGCAGTCAATGTGGCAAAGAGGAGCACTGTGTTCATTAGGGGTGAGGGCATGGACCTCGGTGTACCTATGAGCGATGCGGTGGCAGCCATTTTGTCGCGCTTGGTGGAGGTGTACATTGGCCTCCGCATGTGCACATCCATCCGTGCAATCAGTGAACGCATTCTTCTGCATTGTGCGTTGACCTCCGAACCGGGCCATCATGCCTCTCGGCGATGGATAGCTGAGAGGGCCATGGTCGCAATGCATGGCGCCATGCAAGATGGTGTGTCAGAGACCTTGCAAAGGGCATTGTTCATTGCCTTGTTGTTGGATGGATCTGACCAGCAACGGCATCGCATCAATGAGTATGCCATCCTGCTCCTCTTTCCGGGCACTGGGCCGGGGGGAATGTGTGAGGTGTTCCTTGGTGTGGTGGATGTGGCTTCAGGGGAGGCACAAGAGGTGACGGCACAGGTGGAGGCAGTGCTGCTGTCCTGGATGCCTGATCGTGCCTAGTGGGCTCAGAAGGTTGTGGCTTTTGCGGTGGATGGTGCCTCTAACCTTGGTGTGCGTGGTGCCACTGCAAGGCAAGCTGTTGATGTGTCGGCAATGGAGCACAATGTGTTTGCCATGCTTGTGAAGTGGCTGTCCTTGCTAACCCCCTTGGGTGAGCCATGCCATGTGGTCCAGCGCAAGCTAGGCCTTGCCTTGGAGGCTGCCGGCCAAGTGCATGCTGACTACCTGGCAGCTGTGGGTCGCCAACGTGCATTGTACAACGGTGCGCGCCAGTGGAAGGACCTCGAGAGGTGTGTCCAAGAGAACACCAGACCAGATACACGCAGCGGGTTGCGTTTGATCCCTGCTAGTCACCGTATCCGGTGGTCCGAGGCAAATGCCCGTCGCAACAAGGTGTTCTTGGCCAATGTGCCATGGGTGGCGAGGCATTTGGATTCCAAAACGCACCTCACCACCAAGGAGGAGGATGTGTGGGAGGATTGCCATGATGCAGGTTTGCTGTCATGGGCAGTGGTATATGGGGACATACTACACGGTACGCGCAGCTTCAACAACGTTGCACAGTTGCATGCACCAACAGGTGCCCACTTGACCAAGGCAACCGAAATGTTACAGGCACGGGTGGAAAAGGTGGCGAGGGAGGAGGGGCCAGGGTGGACTCAATTCAAAGAGCAAGCTGTGACAGGTGCATGGCATGGCGTTGAATTGGTCCGGTTTGATACCGATGGCCAGAGGTGCACAACCAGCCCCCCTTTTCCAGCCACAGAGGCCCGGGCAGTCACAGACACACTGCTTGCTGGCATCAGGGAGGGACAGGGGACCATTGACCCCCGGGGTGTTCTTGAGTGTGCTGTGTTGCTTGACCACGGCCGTTGGCTCGCTCTACCAGCGGCTGATCAAGCCACATTTGGAGTGGATTTGCTGAAGCAGTTCATGGGCACACACCATGCTGAACTGGCAGCTGCGCATTTTAATGCTGCTCGTGCATTGGAAGAGTGGGAATCCTTCAAGGAGCATGCCGTTCGGACGTTCGCCAAGACCCCCATGTCCCGGATGTGGGAGGCCTTGACGCCGGAGCGGGAGCATGTCCAATGGGTGAATGTTTGGCGTGTTTTGGCATTGCTGCGCACATATTGCCCTGCTGAGGCTGCTGTTGAGCGTGCCATTTCGTTGCGTGGGAGGTTCACCAACAGTATGCATGATATGGAGGACACACATGTCCTTAGCATGTGCATGGCTTTGCATTGTAATCTGCCACCTTTGCGGTAGTGGGTGAAGGGGCAGGGTGTCGAGGTAGCCAGCAAGCTGGCAGCCAATGCATGCTTCGATGTGCGTCCCCGGCATAGGGTTTCGCATCGCATTGATCCACGTACATCAGTGGAAGCGGCCATGTTGCAGTGCCTCGAAGGGGAGGCTGCAGTGGCAGACGATGGTGACATTTTGCCATCTTTTGGGGGGTCGGAAGTGCCACTGGCTTGTCAAGGCGCAACACGCAGACGCGCTGACCGACAAGCCCCGTCTGAGCACACTGAGGGCACTTTGGTTGAACCAGATGGTAGTCCTGCTCAGCATGGCGGCAACCATGACTTCTTCACTTTCCAAAGGGGCACGGACTGTGCAGTGTGCAGGCAATCTGTGCGCATCTGGTGCAACACATGTCTGGTTTGCCATACGTGCTTCGTCAAGGATCCAAGACCGTGTGGTGAGGCAGTGGTGCAGGTTGTGGATGATGCAGCTGAGGCTGCTGAAAATAACAGTGAAGAGGAGGCAGTGGCACCACGGAAGTCCGACCCAAAGCGTGCCTTGGCCCGTGCACAGGCCAAGTTGGTATGTGCTGCAAAATCAGGCACATTGCGTGACTGGACACGCGCTCGCATCTGTGATTGCTTGGCAAGCATGGGTGTGAAGGTGCCAAATAGCAAGACCCGGGGAGAAGCCCGAGAACTTGCTATGCAAGAGGTGTTGCCTTTGCTAGCCCAGATGGACTGTGACTGGGTCCCCCCAACGGATCGTGTTACCCGTTCTGCTGCACCTCCCAGCAGCTCACAACCATGTTCCCAAGCGGTGGATGACATGGACGGACTCATTGATGAATGACAGTGTTGGGGTTGCAGTGGTATTGTGCTTTTGCATGCCTGCTGTGCCAATCCCCATGTTCTCCTTCTCTGCAGGTCCATTCATACATTAGCAAGCATCAGTACGGTTTTCCCATTTCCCTTGGTTTTCCCTTTTTCCACATTTTCCCCAACGCCCCATTTTTCAAGAGGTATGTGTTTTTTTTTGGGGCAGGGAGGGGGGGGGGTGTGGGTACTTGTGCCACATTGTTCCCAGAATTGCCTTTTCCGGATTTTCAAACCCCCTTTTTTCCCCAACCCAACCCATCATTTTCGTGAACTGCGTGGTTGTGTTTTTTTTGGGGGGGGGGTGGGGCTTGTATGAGACTTTCTCTAGTTTTCCCTTGTCCACATTGTCCATTCCAACCTATTTTTCCTGACGCACCATTTTCCCGAGGTGAAGTGCCTGTGTGTCTGTGGGGGGTGGGGTATTGCACTTTTATCCCCATTTTCCTCTGAAGTTGCTATGTGTCTTGGGGGGGGGGTCTGCACTGCTGCAACCATTTTCTTGAACTCAAGTTCCTCTGTGTGTGTGTGGGGGGGGGGGGGCGCACTTGTATCAGACTTTTACTTGGATGTGCTCTAATGGTGGGTCCGCAACACGACATGCCAAATCAGACTTCAGACTTCAGACTTTATACCCATAGCTGATGGGTATGGACCTTCTCGTACCCGAGGTGATTTCTTTGATTTTGAAGTTGGGGGCCATGATGGTGCTTATAAAGGCCGGATTCATGTCATTGTGCCATTCATTGGAAGAAAGAATGGCACTTTGACCGCCCGCCAACAATGTTACCATGATGTGCACGGGTGGTACAGGGCACGCATTGAGCAGCTGTTTGCTCGGTTGTGGCATTGGGGTTTGGTTAGGAACATGTGGCGTGGCGGCCCCAATGAGTTGCACCAGTCAGTCCGCATTTTGTTGCATTTCACACAGTTTTGCATGTGGAGGCAAGTCCGTCACCCCCCCTACGGACCATGGGAGCATGTCCCGCCTCAGGTTTGGACTGACCAAAGCAACTCGGCCGCCACGCAAGATGAGGCAGAGGATGAGGCGGAAGTGTGTGTGTTGTGTTGCCAACGGCGCTCCAACGTCCCAGTTTGTGATGAGTGTAAGGAGCACTATTGTAATGAATGTATTGACACCCACACTTGTGGGACCAATGTTGTTTGTTAATTACACTACAAATGACAGTTGGAGTGGTTGAATTCACAGATCCTGCTTTAGTTTGCAACGTGCTTTGTAGGGAAGGTGTGCAGTGCAATGTGGTCTACTTGGGGGGCTTCTCCATGGGAGGGTAAATCTGGGGCTGAAGTCGGGATAGTTAATAGAAAAGTAGCGCGCCGGGCGCGCGCCGGGCAAACATTCCCGCATTATGTGGTGTTCCTTTGTGTATCTACCGCCACCCTTGGCAGGTTCACGGCATTTCATTATATGTAAAAGGCCACTGCAGTTAACATCTTTGTGCCTAATGCTCCCCATCCAGAGTAAGCCGGACGACAAAGGGGGAGCAGCACGCACCATGCGCATCATGCGCACACCATGCACCTTTTCATTTAGATATTTTACCTGGCGCCATTGTTTTGCTTTGTTGTTGGCCCGTGAGGTGCTGTGTTGCTGAGCTCGTTCCCCATTTCACCCTAAATGCCCTGAGGACTGCATTGTACATGTTATCCCTTGGTCTGTAGCTCAGCAACACAATGTCATTGTCTTGGGTTCGAGAGGGTACCCCTGCTTTCTACAACCACAGCACTACAAATGAGCGGGTTCCTGCTACTGTTCTGGGCTCCTCACAGCGCCCTGGGGATTACTTATGCATAGAATATGTGGTGAATGGGAAGGCAGTGATTCATGATGCCTCTATGTGATACTCTTCCTTTTGTCCCCCGCTACCCGTTCGCTTTCCACCTTCGCACCGCGCCCTGCATACCCTTGACCAACAACTCGTAGTCCGGCGGCCATTGCCTTTGGTCTACCGCAGACCGAAGCTCGGGTAGTGCCTATTTATCAACGTATAACTCTGCCACACCATTGGTTTGGCGGCATTCACTTTGCAGCAGTGGGCCAATCTTTTCTAGCCCAACCGTCCCGTCACTGAGTAGCATGTAGGCCCGGTCACGCGTGGATGGTTGCTGATATTTCCTGATGGGTCTTGGATGGTTACCGTTATTTCTTGATAGGTCCTGGATGGTTACTGTTATTCCCTGATGGGTCCCGGACATCAACTTCAGGAGGGGCGTCCACGCCATCCACAGGAGCATCATGTTCATCAATTTCGGGGGGGGGGGGGGCATCCGGTTTGGAAGACATTGAGGGGGATGGGGACGGGCTCCGAATGTGGAACTCGAGGTACTCACTTCTCGGCTTGAGGTGAAGTTGAGACCATGGCGACCACGGCCGCCCATGGGGTGCAAGACCTTCGTGAATGCCCCAAAATGCCCCTGATGCAAGCACAAGTGGACGAGATCCACACCATCAAGGCCAATCTGATTATAGTGGTCCAGGGCCAACGTTGTATGGAGGAGCGACTCCTCCTAGTGGAACAAGGTCCGGGGTAGCCCAACCCGCCCACCCACGACAAGACCCGGCGGAGGGTCAATGACAGCACAATAGAGAGCATGAGAAGTATAGAGGTGAGAGGTTGAACATAAGCTGGCCAGAGGAACCATGGAAGGTTCAGATAAGGGCACACATAAATAGTGTTATGGTGCAAGGTTAGCCATGACAATGACTGAAAGGCACACATGAGAACCTGATGACACGGTGTTAACAGGTGTGCGCAAAAGAGCGTCAATTGGAGCCAAAACATGGCTATGATACTTACAATACTAAATAATAATAACGCAACAATATTTTCATCTTTTAGTAGATTACGTAACATCCAAACGTGGTAGAGATAGTCCATAGTGGGCAAATATTGTTTTATGTCTCATGCAGCATTCCGCAAAAAGCAGAAGAAGTACTCATTCGGGCAATGGTCTCACGCAGTGAGTACTTTGCAAGGCTCTTGACATCGGAGTACCAGGAAGCGGTGGTGCATAGAATTGAGGTCCCTGACACCACTCCAGCAGCGTTCCGGGCAATGCTGCATTACCTGTACACAGACGTGGTTGTGGACATGGAGGACGCGGTAGCGATAGACGTTTTGCAGTTGGCGGAGAAGTATCAGATCGCGGGTCTCTATGACGCTGTGCAGCGGCAGTGCATACGCCATGTGAATCTCAAAACGGCTCAAACCGTGGCATCCGCAATGCTGCACGACAAAGCATAGTGCTGCTTAGTACTTTCCCTGAGTTGATGCAGGAGGTGCTGCTAGAGCTTGAGTGAGCTTCAACGAAAGCGCTATGCCCGCTATGTCTACTGGGCACATGCCCCTAGGCAACTGGCCTTGAGCAATTCCTGGGAGACACCAGATCTCCTGATTGCGTGATGACGGGCCAGGTGCTCGTCGTCTGTTGGTGAATGGACATGTCCTGCCTCTTTGCGTGCTTCGATGGCAGTGTGAACAAGCAAGCCTCAATTATTCGCAGCCGATTTGAAAAAGCACAATTCGAGAACGTGCAGTGCCTCGTTTTCGAATTTTTTCGTCAACTCGGAGGAGAATTTTGGTGGTGGTGTGGTGACGGTGGTGGGGATAGCGACGCCGGGCATCACCGAACACCCCTTGCTGGGGTAGCTCATGGGGCGAGAGGCCATATGCTCATCCCTGGCCGCCCTTTCTAGGCCCCTGCGGACAGTCCGGAAGACATGGTGGTTTTCAATTTGACACTCCGCTTTCGCTTTTCCTTCTGCGCTTGTCGCTGTTCCTGGGGTCGGTTGAGTTCTGTTGAAGCCGCGGGGCCAACACGAACCAGGCATCTTCTACCCTTTTTGAAGCGCCCCTTTCTTTCCAATTTGCCATGGGAGGATCCGATGCAGTCACCCTAACCCTAATCAAGACTGAATATTGGGACCGAGCTGGTGGGGGAGGGAACATCAGCTATGACTGGTGAGGGACATCAAGAGTGATTCACTCTTGACAAAGTGAAATCAGCTTGCAAGTGAACCCCATCACCACGAGGCCCACTTTCAAGGCTTTTTGGACTTCTGAGGGGCCAAAATGCCCCAAAATGGGCTCAAAATGGGCTCATTTCACCCGTTGGTGCACCCCAAATGGTCTAGGATCAGGTTTGGAAAAATGCGTTTTTGACCCATTTTTGACCCATTTTTGGTCCCAAAACAGCCCATTTTAGGATTTCCGGAGGACCAAAATGGGCCACCACAAGCTCAAAATGGTCCAAAAACATTTGTTTTAGCGTCGTACATGGTCTATGATCATTTTTTGAGAAAAGTCAGTTTTTTGCCCCTACTGGACCCTGTTGACCCATTTGGGCACCCACCTGTTTGGGCTTGAGCTAGCAGCTTGCCGCAGCCTAGTGGGCCTAGGCATTGGGGTCTAGGTGTCCGTTTGGGCAATTCTGAGGGGTGGAAACCACAAAAACTGGGGGGTTGCGGGTGGAGTAGGTGCCCTCGGAATCGCATTTTGAGCCGTGTAACCAAATATATGGCCTATTCTTGGTTTGTGGCTGTCGGCCTTTGGAGCTTCTTGGGGCCTTTTTGGGCCGTTTCCGCGGCATATCATGGAGTTAGAGGGCCGCAAAGAGCTCGTTGACACGGAGAAGTCAAGCGGCACGTGGAGTGTACCCACCGTTTCCCTTCGTTTGGCCGTTTTGAATGTGTTCCACGGCTTTTTTGGCCCAAAAATGGCTGTTTTTGGCCCTAAACTGCAGTTTTTGAAACTGAGGTCCGCCACTTGCGAATCGCGTTCCCGGCCGCCACCGTTGAGTTTCTCGCTCAAACTTTGTGTGATTGTACTTCACACCCATAGGTATCATCCACCAAAATTTCACCCGAATCTGAAGCACCACGATGGAGTTCTGATTTTTTCCCATTTCGCGCGTGCTGCTTTCTTGCTGCTTGCTTGCTTGCTGCTTGCTTGCTTGCTTGCTGCTAAACCTGGTAGGTCCACCCTAGACACTAAAAAGGGTTATAAAACCAAGACTGGTTCCACCAGCTCGGTGACCCTAATCAAGACTGAATATTGGGACCGAGCTGGTGGGGGAGGGAACATTAGATATGAATGGTGAGGGACATCAAGAATGATTCACACATTGATGGCTCTTGACAAAGTGAAATGCACCTGAACCCCATCACCACGAGGCCCACTTTCAAGGCTTTCTGGACTTCTCAGGGGCCAAAATGCCCCAAAATGGGGTCAAAATGGGCTCATTTCACCCTTTTGTGCACCCCAAATGGTCTACGATGAGTTTTGGAAAAATGTGTTTTTGACCCATTTTTGACCCATTTTTGGTCCCAAAACAGCCCATTTTCAAGGCATTTTGGGATTTTTGGAGGACCCAAATGGGCCACCACAAGCTCAAAACAGTCCAAAAACACTTGTTTTAGCATCACACGTGGTCTAGGATCATTTTTGCGGAAAGTCATATTTTTACCCCTTTCGGACCCTGTTGACCCATTTGGGTACCCACCTGTTTGGGCTTGAGCTTGCAGCTTGCCACAGCCTAGTGGGCCTAGTTATTGGGGTCTAGGCGTCCGTTTGGGCAATTCTGAGGGGTGGAAACCACAAAACGTGGGGGGTTGCGGGTGGAGTAGGTGCCCTCGGAATCACATTTTGAGCCATGTAGCCAAAGATATGGCCTATTCTTGGTTTGTGGCTGTCAGCAGATGGAGCTTCTGGGGGCCTTTTTGGGCCGCTTCCGCGGCATATCATGGAGTTAGAGGGCCGCAAAGAGCTCGTTGACACGGAGAAGTCAAGCGGCACGTGGAGTGTACCCACCGTTTCCCTTCGTTTGGCCGTTTTGAATGTGTTCCACGGCTTTTTTGGCCCAAAAATGGCTGTTTTTGGCCCTAAACTGCAGATTTTGAAACTGAGGTCCGCCACTTGCGAATCCCGTTCCCGGCCGCCACCGTTGAGTTTCTTGCTCAAACTTTGTGTGATTGTACTTCACACCCATAGGTATCATCCACCAAAATTTCACCCGAATCTGAAGCACCACGACGGAAATCTGATTTTTACCCATTTCGCGCGTGCTGCTGCTTGCTGCTTGCTGCTTGCTGCTTGCTGCTTGCTGCTGCTGCTGCTAAACCTGGTAGGTCCACCCTAGACACTAAAAAGGGTTATAAAACCAAGACTGGTTCCACCAGCTCGGTGACCCTAACCCTAACCCTAACCCTAATCAAGACTGAATATTGGGACCGAGCTGGTGGGGGAGGGAACATTAGATATGAATGGTGAGGGACATCAAGAATGATTCACACATTGATGGCTCTTGACAAAGTGAAATGCACCTGAACCCCATCACCACGAGGCCCACTTTCAAGGCTTTCTGGACTTCTCAGGGGCCAAAATGCCCCAAAATGGGGTCAAAATGGGCTCATTTCACCCTTTTGTGCACCCCAAATGGTCTACGATGAGTTTTGGAAAAATGTGTTTTTGACCCATTTTTGACCCTTTTTTGGTCCCAAAACAGCCCATTTTCAAGGCATTTTGGGATTTTTGGAGGACCCAAATGGGCCACCACAAGCTCAAAATGGTCCAAAAACACTTGTTTTAGCATCACACATGGTCTAGGATCATTTTTGCGGAAAGTCATATTTTTACCCCTTTCGGACCCTGTTGACCCATTTGGGTACCCACCTGTTTGGGCTTGAGCTTGCAGCTTGCCACAGCCTAGTGGGCCTAGTTATTGGGGTCTAGGCGTCCGTTTGGGCAATTCTGAGGGGTGGAAACCACAAAACGTGGGGGGTTGCGGGTGGAGTAGGTGCCCTCGGAATCGCATTTTGAGTCATGTAGCCAAAGATATGGCCTATTCTTGGTTTGTGGCTGTCGGCCTTTGGAGCTTCTGGGGGCCTTTTTGGGCCGCTTCCGCGGCATATCATGGAGTTAGAGGGCCGCAAAGAGCTCGTTGACACGGAGAAGTCAAGCGGCACGTGGAGTGTACCCACCGTTTCCCTTCGTTTGGCCGTTTTGAATGTGTTCCACGGCTTTTTTTGGCCCAAAAATGGCTGTTTTTGGCCCTAAACTACAGATTTTGCGAATCCCGTTCCCGGCCGCCACCGTTGAGTTTCTTGCTCAAACTTTGTGTGATTGTACTTCACACCCATAGGTATCATCCACCAAAATTTCACCCGAATCTGAAGCACCACGACGGAAATCTGATTTTTACCCATTTCGCGCGTGCTGCTGCTTGCTGCTTGCTGCTGCCGCTTGCTGCTTGCTGCTTGCTGCTGCTGCTGCTAAACCTGGTAGGTCCACCCTAGACACTAAAAAGGGTTATAAAACCAAGACTGGTTCCACCAGCTCGGTGACCCTAACCCTAACCCTAACCTAATCAAGACTGAATATTGGGACCGAGCTGGTGGGGGAGGGAACATCAGCTATGACTAGTGAGGGACATCGAGAATGATTCACACATTGGGGGAATCTTTGCACTGCGCGCGCACTGCG
This sequence comes from Eutreptiella sp. 'Long Island Sound 2002', assembly GCA_964036045.1. Classification (NCBI taxonomy): domain Eukaryota; phylum Euglenozoa; class Euglenophyceae; order Eutreptiales; family Eutreptiaceae; genus Eutreptiella; species Eutreptiella sp. 'Long Island Sound 2002'. The sequence goes on along the minus strand of OZ038390.1, from coordinate 1,225,672 downwards.
CGCTACTTTTAGACTATGTTCCCCCGGAAGAGCCCCCAAGCACACCCCTTGGAAACGCCCTTAGAATTAGGTGACCCAAACTGCCCCAGCTCAAGAAAGATGCAAACCACCTTCCCTGAACATAACACACATCATGCACATCTGGAAAGGCCATGAACAGCGCATTGGTCGCCACCCTCAAGAACACACAACTGTCTTTCTGGTCCATTGTCAACTAAGTACACATTGAGAATACGCAGCTTGTGTGCACAACATGACACAGTTGCAGAATCAAAGAAATGTCACACTGTCACATGTGTGCGTGTCTATGCAATCCGTACAATATTGCAATTCACACTTGTCACACATGGACATCTTTTCAGGGTCAAACTTGGTGCAACAAAGGGCACAAACATCCCCATCATCACCCACAACATCCTCATCATCATTGTCCTCCTGTGTAGGTGCGGTCCATACATGTGCAGGTACGTGTTCCCACGGACCATATGGAGGGTACCGTACCTGTCTTCGAATCAAAAATTGCTGCAAATGCAAGAGTACACGCACGTACTCATGCAACTCCGTGCCGGATCCCCTCCATATGCTACGTCATCCCTGCATTCTCGGGGGTCCCCAAAAGAAGGGGAACAAAATCAGAAGTCAAAACCTACGCTAGGGGTCACCATGATGCCCCTAGGGGCCCCTAGTATCACAAAGTATGGGTCTCTAGTACGGCCAGACGCCCAAATAGTTGCACTGCGCGCGCACTGCGCTTAAGGCTCCCCCATTGATGGCTCTTGACAAAGTGAAATCACCTTGCAAGTGAACCCCATCACCACGAGGCCCACTTTCAAGGCTTTTTGGACTTCTCAGGGGCCAAAATGCCCCAAAATGGGCTCCAAATGGGCTCATTTCACCTGTTTGTGCACCCCAAATGGTCTAGGATGAGGTTTGGAAAAATGCGTTTTTGACCCATTTTTGACCCATTTTTGGTCCCAAAACAGCCCATTTTCAAGGCATTTTGGGATTTTCGGAGGACCAAAATGAGCCACCACAAGCTTAAAACGGTCCAAAAACACTTGTTTTAGCGTCGCACGTGGTCTAGGATCATTTTTGAGAAAAATCATCTTTTTGCCCCTACTGGATGGACCCTGTTGACCCATTTGGGCACCCACCTGTTTGGAGCTTGCAGCTTGCCGCAGCCTAGTGGGCCTAGGTATTGGGGTCTAGGCGTCCGTTGGGGCAATTCAGAAGGGTGGAAACCACAAAAAGTGGGGGGTTGTGGGTGGAGTAGGTGCCCTCAGAATCGCATTTTGAGCCATGTAGCCAAAGATATGGCCTATTCTTGGTTTGTGGCTGTCGGCATTTGGAGTTTCCTGGGGCCTTTTTGGGCCGTTTCCGGGACATATGATGGAGTTAGAGGGCCGCAAAGAGCTCGTTGACACGGGGAAGACAAGCCGCACGTGGAGTGTACCCACCGTTTCCCTTCGTTTGGCCGTTTTGAATGTGTTCCACGGCTTTTTTGGCCCAAAAATGGCTGTTTTTGGCCCTAAACTGCAGTTTTTGAAACTGAGGTCCGCCACTTGCGAATCCCGTTCCCGGCCGCCACTGTTGAGTTTCTTGCTCAAACTTTGTGTGATTGTACTTCACACCCATAGGTATCATGCACCAAAATTTCACCCGAATCTGAAGCACCACGACAGAGTTCTGATTTTTACCCATTTCGCGCGTGCTGCTTGCTGCTTGCTGCTGCTGCTGCTGCTGCTGCTAAACCTGGTAGGTCCACCCTAGACACTAAAAAGGGTTATAAAACCAAGACTGGTTCCACCAGCTCGGTGACCCTAACCCTAACCCTAACCAAGTGCAACAGCAAAATGTTGGGGCTCATGGGACGTGGGCAATGGTGATGAGCAACGTGAGGCAGGCTTGCAGGATCAGGAGCCACCAAGCAGCATATCACAAGGCAGGAGTGGTGACCCAAACACACATATGCCGCACAGACCATTGAAAGAGCCGGACAAAATATGTGACGGAACTTTCGGACAGAATTTGTTCAACATAATTTCTCCCTTTTCAAAACAAACATCCAGAAGCCACCAGGAATTGACAGCATCCATCTGGCAGCCTCCAGGTATCCAAAATTGCGTCACAGGTTTCTGCACGACAGTGTAGCAATAGTGTTGACACGGTTGACTCAATGGGTCACGGAACCGCTGAACGCCCAAATCTTCGGACCTATCGAAAGCCAGGCTCAAACGAAAAAAAAGTGGGGGTTGGCGTGTTTCTCCTACCATACGGAATTTCTTCACCTGTTTAAAGAATTTGTAGAGAATGCGTTGCGCCAGAATACGCTGCTGCTGCAATTTCCCTTTTTGTGGAGGCCTTCCTCAGCAGAGCTGCATCATTTGAAGTGTACGAGGCCCTACGCAGTGCTGTGGAAGAAAGGACATCACCTCAAGAACCAGCTCCATGATGTTGCAGCAGAAGAGGGCTCTTTGGGCCGGGCAAAACGCTGCTCCTGCTGTACCCCATTTGTCTTTTGCAGATGGTCTGATGGCGATTGTTGTAGCTTCATGAGATTTTGCGTCGCATTGATTGCGGGTATTGTGATTTTTGGGATTGGGGTGTTCTTCGGTGCATCGCAGAAGGTCCAGCGCCACTTCTTCCAATCGTTCACCACGAAGTTTGAATCTTCCAAGGCAGGTGTGTCATGCAGCCCTCCAGCCGTGGACTGCCGGGTGTTCATGATGAATCCATTCCAGCAAGCGCAGGCGTGGCAGTTCCCACTGCATTTCCTGGTATCAGATACAGCTCATCCTCACCACGTGTGATGTCCGCTACCACACCGTCTTGTGGGACAACCGTAGCACTGGACAGCTCTGATCCTTGATTTCTCGAGTGCCTTGTAATGAGCAAGCTCCGGCACCTTATCATGGCTTGAATCCCCCCCCAAAAAAGAATCAATTCCAGCAAGCACCAAGCTGATGGCTTGAAACAGTGGGCTGCCTGCCAGCACCTGTCCACAGTCTTTGACTGTTCCTTTGCGCTGTGCCATCCCGGGTGCACACTGGCATTCATGTGGACCCTCTCCCCCCTTGAGCTGGGCTTCATGGAGGAGGCTCTTTGGCCATGATGCAGCTGCCCATGTTTCATTCGTTCATGTCTAGCCCCTTCTGCCCTCACACAAGTGGGAGGCGGAGGCAAACTACAGTTAGTGTAGCGTAGCGGAGGTCACGGAAGTTCTGCCACCGGGCCCCAGCTCAACCCCTCCCCTTTCCTGCTCCTGACGCCCGCCCCCCCCCCCCCATCCTGCTCCCTCCCCAGCCTTTTATTATTTCTGTGCGAGTGGGGGGGGGACTTCTGCCCACCCACCCGCCCCGTGTCTTTATCCCAGCCTGCCTGGAGTGATGTAAGGACAGCTTTCGACTCGTCATTGTCACTGCTGCTGTCCGTGGAAAGTGCTTCACTTGACTTCTCTGTACTCAGGGGGCAGGGCTGGGGCAGGCAGAACTACTGGCACATGGACCCGAATGCACCATGAATGTAAGCGCAAGCAGTGCCCCATGTGTTCCAGAGGGGCATTGTTGTTTTTCCCGAAGGGCGGTGCTTGGATTTAGTTGTCAGGCCCGGGACTTCGACAAGTCAAAAATGGCTGATTTTTTCATCAAATACCAGGCAATTCCGAATTTCGGGGCCGTGGGGTCATCTCAAACGGTATGTGGGGTTTGACTCCCGGGGGGGGGGGGGGGGGGCTGTAGGAGGGGACCCCAATTTCTTCTTCGTATTTGGGTCCCCCCCCCCTGTTTAAGCTACGCCCTTGTCCAAGCTACAGCGCGTAGGGGCTGTATTAACTTGGTACCCCTCCCCCCCCTTGCAAACTCCCCCCTCTTGCAATCTCCCCCCCCCACCCGGGAGACCGTCACTTCCATGTTTTTCTAGTTAACATGTATTGTGCTGGTTTGTTGCCCATCTGCTTTACACCTGCTTAGCAACACACCACATGCCTGTCATGCAAACTGAGCATGTGCAACAGTTCAAAGTGTGTTATTCTCGTACCCAGAAGTTCTTTACCGTTCCTTTGGATCCCCAATAACATTTGTGTTGGATAAAGCACATTGGCATCAACACGAAAATCGCTTCACACGTGTTCTCTTTGCTTGCATTAGTGGAGGGTACCACAGTTTGCCTTGAAATACCCCTTGCAATCCCCCCCCCCCCCCGGGAGACCGTCACTTGGCGACCGTCTCCCCCCCCCACCCGGGAGACCGTCGCGCGCTAACCCGGGAGTTTGCAAGGGGGGCGGGGGGTACCTAATTTGATTCGGTACAAATGTAGTGCGGCCACATAAGACATGGGTTTGGTGACAAATTTGCCAGTTGCACAGGGTCATGGACAGTTTTGTTGTGAGTGTTTGCCCACTTGAACCCGCACAGCTCTGATTTCTGGGATGTTTGTGCATTACATTCCCTTTTCTTGTACCAGCTCACCGTGCAATCTTCTCTTTTTGAACCCGGGCGTCTACGGCCTTGTCCAAGCTACGGTAGGCGTAGGGACCGCATTAATTTGGGATTTTTGCGTAGCTTTCACAAGGGGGGGGGTAACAAACGGCCCCCCCTCCCCCCTGTGAATGAGGACTGGCGGGGCCGCTGACAAGGGGCACAAGCATGAACCCCAACAGGAAGCCAGGAGAAGCCAGGAGGGGGATTAGGCACAAACAGAACCGCAGAAGGTCTGCACATCCGCCACCATTGGCAGCCGGAACCAGCAGTCCCTAAGCCTAGGAAGGTCCAGTGAGCTGTGGTAGGCAGGGGGGTTGGGAGAAACCAGCGGTGTGCAGGGTGTAGTAAGGACGGGGGAGAACCCTACAACAACAAAGGCCGTGCATTGGTACCCCCCCTGGCGTGGCACACGATGCCACCCATGTGGTGACGCCCGGCTAACCCGGTGTGCCTTGGGCAGGACCCTTAGATCTGGCCCGCCCTTGACAAAAGTCATGGAGCCGTGAAGCCATGAAGCCAGGGCTGTCCTTAAGAAGCCAGATTTGTTTTTTGTTAAGGATAGCACTTGAGGACAGCCCCAGGGACCACCAATCGCCAACCGCCAACTGCCAACCGCCACCAACCGCCAACCGCCACCAACCGCCAACCACCAACCACCAACCTTTGAAGTAGAGAAGGTCCCATGACCACAAAGCAGAGAGTATCCCCGTGAACGTTCTTTTCTGTTGGCGTTACGAAGGTTTCTTTTCCCCCCTATGCACAGTCCTGCGTGAAGCCTGATGGCGTCAGCATGGGGCGGATGCCAAGGGGCAGAAAAGGCAGTTGCGAGCAGGGAGGGACAACTGTCTCACCCTCACCTATCAAAATATTTTTCCCCAGTGGCTTGGGACAAGAAGCAACGTAGACAAGTGCCGCATGCAAGTGCCAACCAGCACCTTTGCTCAGCCAGTATGGCAAATCCCCATGGGCCTGCGAAAGGACGCTTGCCCTGTGACTGTCCCGTTGCACTGATTATCCTGACAGGGCTGCCTGGAAAGCAGGACAGGCACAGCGCATTAAGTTCGAAGGGTGAGTGAGGACTTGTGGGCCACTTCTGATTCTGCGCCCCGCTCTGATGCGGTGGGGTTCCCCCAGGCGGCAGGGGTTATGTAGCCACCTTGCCCACTTGTGGGCCACCTCTGATTCTGCCCCCCGCTCCGAAGCGGTGGGGTTCCCCCAGGCGGCAGGGGTTATGTAGCCACCTTGCCCACTTGTGGGCCACGAGCAATGGAACTCTGCAAACTACTTGAGCGGCCACAGGGAGGGCTAGTCCGCGTCGCGTGTTACCTCCCAGTAGCCCCATTCCCACCCGCTTGTGTCTCCTTCGACTCAACCCCCACACTATACCTGGCGCTAACACCTGCCGCAAGTGTTTATGACACCTGCCAAAACTTTTAGTGACACCTGCCAACACCTGCCGGACCTGTGTGGGTGTGTGTCTCCATGTGCCTCTACCAAACTCCCTGACACCTGCCGAGGAAAACTTGTGACACCTGCCGACACCTGCCGAAAAATTTTTGTGACACCGGCCGACACGGGTTAGCGCCAAGTATGCCCCACACCCTTCAATATTGGCCGCATGGCGCAGTGGTATCATACCTGATGATCTGAGACCCTCTCGACTGCGTCTTTGGCACAAGGTAAACCAGAACAAGACTAGAACCTGGTTTTGTTATTGTGTGCCACGTGTATCGCATGTTCTGCTGCATCATCTTCTCGATGCGGGATCTCTTGCCGCCGTTGCTTGCAGGTGGTCTCCAGACAACACAGGAGCGCCCACAAGACCGTTTGACAAGTAATCGAAACACGAAGCACAATGCTTCAGTTGCAGTGCCCATGCGGCCGAATCCGCAGGCCGCAGAACCTGAAAGAGTCGGTGCTGCAGGTGCGTGTGGCCCTTTTGAAGAGCAGAGCATAGTCCTTGTGCCTATGGGGTATGGGGGTTATGAAGTGGCATGGGCAGAGTGTGGCACTCATGCGCTGGTGTCGGAGACCCAGACCCCCAAGTGGCGGTCGAAGGGGGGGATAGAGGGGGCACAAAGTTGTTACGGGACCATCCAAGGTAGGTCGGTGCGTGTCTTCGGGAGCTCGGGATGCCTCTTTTGGCATTGCAGGAAGAAGGAAGAAGGGCCGACCACCCCTCCCATTGCCCTATGCAATGCACCTCACTGGGCCACCGCTCCCGCATGTGACTTGAGAAGGCACGATCGCGGCCACCCAGCCCATGTGCTCAAGAATATGCAACCCAACTAGTCTCCCTTGTGCCCGTTTGAGGTGGGACTTTCGCTGGATAGTGCAGAACGAAAGTGGGGCAAGAGTTTGAGACCTTAAGATGCGACCTAGCCGGACCAACTGTTCTTGTTTCGAACAGGACAGAAAAGCGCTCGCGCAGATCGCAGCACAGATGGAGCACGCGATGCCTGTTACATCTTTAAATTGTCTGTGAATTGTAGTTACAATGTATGATTCAATAAGTTGTTCATATTTTTAAAACAGGGTTTGTCTCTTACATTGTCAAGATTGTGTGTTCGACTCGCTGGGGTTGAGGGGGTGTGGTATGGTTTGTATCGGCAAGAATATTGCTACTTGCCCTAAAAATCCCCAAACTCTCCATGTAAAATGCGCTGCGCACAAACGCCCCAACGTCCCCCGGACCCCATGGCGCCCTTCAGTAGTGCCCCTGGCCTCAGGGGCGTGCGCAGCCTTTTCCAAGCGACCCCAGACCACTGCGGGCTCTGTCTGTCCCTTGCGACCCGGAGGCCCTTGTGAGGACGCCCCCTCTGCGTTGTCTCAGGCCCCACGAACGGCTCAACGGCCTCCCAGCCCCGTGCGATCGACACCTCCGAGCGGTTCTTGTGGATCCCCCACGCCCTCGAGGGGATCTTCAGCATGCGGCACTGTTGGGCGGAGTGGCTGTACATCTCACAGAAACTAGGTCGGTGCCCGTCGTCCACCGCACATCGCACTGCCATCCCGCCCTCACCAGACTTGCCACTAGCGTCTGCCGGCTCAGACATGATTGGATGGAGCAGGGTCCTACTGAGCCACACGCTGGACGCGGCACGTTCCTACTGAGTTCTGGTGGTGCGGGGGCCGGGTATTACTGAGTGGCCCGTGATACGGGCCAATTCCTACTGAGAACCAGTTCCCCTGCCAGACGCTAGTGGCATGTCTGCCCCTCACCCACACACCCACACCCACTTGATCGCCGGACGACCCCCCCCCCCCCCTTCACGTCGAAAACCGGAAGATGTGCCCATGGGGAGGCAAAATGCCAGACGCCAGCCCCCAAAGTCATGCTGCCAGCGGGTGGAGCGGGGCATGGTCACGGTGGCATCGTGAGCGGCGTCGTGCCGTGGAGCGCACAAAGGGCCTCTGTCAGGGGGGAGGGGGGCGGCAGAGATGCATCAGAACGGAAGGGGCCTCAGAGGCGGCCCCAGAGGCGGTTAGGCAGGCGGTTGGAGGGGGTTGCCGAAGCGGTTGGGGGCGGTTACTGTCGGTTGCAAATGCCGTTGAGGCTGGCACTTGGCGTCAGGGGGACAGTGGCTGGGCGTAGGCTGGGCGTAGGCTGGGGGCCCGGGACGGGGGGGGGGGGTACCTCCCCCTATTCCAATGCATTTCTAGGGGGGGGGGGGGGCTGAGTGTCTATTTTTTCGAGCCGAAAGGCGCCTATGGTACCACTGACGAGGCGTTTGTTGTGCCTGACGTGTGCTCGCCATCTGTGACCAGCACACCACACGTCTCTGTACGCCGGGGGGGGGGGGGGGGGGTGTCACTTGCCGCGAAGTGCGGGGGACCGTGAACGGCCGACTGCCGACCTGCTTTGTGGAAAGTGGCCGATGCAGAGGGTCTGTGTTTGTCAGGATTTCTGTTGTGAGAGGGGGAGGGGGTTTTGGTAAGAAGCCATGGTATTGTGTTCTCGTCTGCAGCTGGCGGCGCCCACTGGCCGATCGCCATTCGCTGCCCTTCCCTTGGGCGGCCGAAGGGCGGCCCAGTCAAATCTGGGCTCCCCGAAGTCAAAAAGGGGGAATGTTTCGGGGGTAGGACGGCGTCAGGGCCAACCCCCCCCCCCCCCCCTCTGACGGCGCGTTTCGTGTCCCGCACCGTTTTGCACCGCCGTTCCCTTTTCCTGCTCCCCTTTGAAGTCCTGTGCCTTTGAGCGGGTGCCGTGCGGTGCCTCTGAGGAGGGGACTGTGCTACCCACGGGAGGCCCGCCGAGGGCCCGACCCACACCTTCGCTCAGCCCACCTCCACTGGGCCTCGCCCCCACTCTGAATCACCACCGCCGGAGGCAGAGATATGAACGAGCGCCCCCCTGTTCACTTCTGCGGCATGTCCCCTGCCGTTTGAGGGGGATAGTATGCACGAAGTCGCCCCCCCCTACCCCCCTCCCCTCCCCCCCCTACCTCCCCCCCCTACCCCCTACCGATATATGTGAGGGGGATGCGTGTCACGTGTTGTGTGGCCTTCGTTGTGCCCCCCCGGGGGGAGGGGCAGGGGGGAGTGCGGCACAGGGCCCTGTCGCCGGCGCACGGCCCGTGCACATCCCGCAGGCAGAGGGCTTTTGGGGAGTGCCCGCTGGGTCCCCGTCAGGCCCCCCACGTCCCCGTGGGAGGGCGGGTTTTCAAATTGGGGAGAAGGGGGCCAATAGAAATGGGGGGCGGGGGGTTCAGGAAAAGGGGCTCAATTGACAGGACCATCAGTCAGTTATTATGAATGGCGCCAAAGGCGCCGACAATTTTTCTTTGATTCCTTGCATTGAAAATGGTCAAGATGTTTTTCAGCAAATACAAGGCAAATGATGACTTTTCTGAACCCCCTCGACGCGCTGATTTATTTTTGCCGAATTTCGGGTCCGGGTCACCTGCGGGACCCGGGGGTCAGTCTCGGTAGGATTTTTTTTGGGGGGGGGATTGAGCCCCAGGGCGGTCCTTAACGAACCAGATTTTTTTTTGTTAAGGACCGCCCTGAAGGACCGCCCCAAGGGACCACCAACCGCCAACCGCCAACCGCCGCCAACCGCCAGCGGCGAACCAACCGCCAACCGCCAACCATTACCAACCACCACCAACCACCAATCACCAACCACCAACCGCCGCCAACCGCCACCAATCACCAACCGCCGCCAACTACCACCAACCGCCAGTTGCCAACTGCCAACTGCCAATCGCCGCCAACCGCCAACCGCCAACCGCCACCAACCATGGTTGAACACATGGAGTGCCCGCAGGCTTTTTTTGGGAAAACTGTGTGACGGAACACTTTTTTTTCCATTAAGGACCCCCCTGTTCAGCCCTTTGGGGGGGGGGGGGCTAGCCAGGGGGGCTGTATCGACCCCCCCTCCTCCGGTTGAACGCCCGCCCGCCCCGTCTCCGCAGGCCGTACGCTGGTGCTCCCGTGCGTCTCGGACGGCTTCGTCAGCCAATGCACCGTCGCTGGCCCCGTGCCGCACGCGATCGGCGAGTTCACGACGCTGCTCCTGAACAAGACCATCCCCTTCTCCGAGTACTTCGACACGCGCCGCTTCGACGGGGAGTACCGCGTCGTGCAGTACGCGGCGTTCGAGCGGGCGCTGGCCCGCCTCCCCCCCGCGCGGCGCACCTTCGCGGTTCTGTGTGTGTCGAGGTCTGTGTCGTGGGCCTGCCCCCATGCCCCACCCCCTGTCCAAGCGACACCATTAGCGACACACGGCGGGAGGGCCGGGGGGGGGGGGGGGATGCATTGGAAGGGGGAGAGGTACCCCCCCCTCCCGCCTCCAGGGCCCCCAGCCTATGCCCAGCCGCTGTCCGCCTGACGGCAAGTGCCAGCCTCAACGGCGTTTGTAACCGACAGTAACCGCCCCCAACCGCTTTGGCAACCTCCTCTGCCCGCCTGCCTAACCGCTGCCGGGACCGCCTCCGAGGTCCCTCCCCTTCTAATGCGCCCCTGGGGCCGGGGGTGGGGGGGGGGGGGGGCGAGGACTGGGCGTGAGAGCAGCAGCAGGAGTGAGGGATCAGGAACGTCAGGGCTCCATACAGACGTCAGTGACCCCCCCGGAGGGTACGAGAGACGGTGCAGAGACGGGGGGTGGGTGTGTGGGGGGGGGTCTAAGACGGGCGTCCCGGGACCGTCCAGAAAGGCCTCCTCATGGGGCCTCCAGGCACTCCTCACGGCCGTCGCGGTCGCGCCGTCCGCGCGCGACCGCAGGCCCCCAAACCCTCGGCGGGTGGACAATGCCCCAAAGGGGGGGGGGGGTGAGCCCCCCACGACCCCCCGGGGGGAGGGGGTGTGTGGAACAGGGGGCCCTGCGGTCAGGGGCCTGGCTGTTGGCCGGTGTTTGTTTTTGCACAACAATTGACAATTTTTTTCATTAAAAAGGCGGTCCATGAACACGTCTCTGCCCCCCCCCCCCTCGACGCGCTGATTCCAGAACTGCTTTTTTTTTAGGGTTTCTGGGTCCCATGTCGGTCCCATGCAGACCGTTTTGCCCCCGTCATGGCCTGACAGTAGAGCCCCACCCTTTGGAAAAGGGGCCCATACGACCCCCCCCCCTCTTGCCGCCCGATTTTTACAGATGGCCAGGCCTCCAAGCTACTCTCCGGGGGCACTCCGGGGTCTCTGGGGTACTCCGGGGTACCAACTGGCATTCTCCTTCAGCCTTTATGGCACCCCCCCCCCCCATAAGGTTGCATTAAGAAGGAAAGGGGCCCCAGCAGCGGTCAGACAGGCGGTTGGAGGAGGTTGCCAAAGCGGTTGGGGGCGGTTACTGTCGGTTGCAAATGCCGTTGAGGCGTCAGGGGGACAGTGGCTGGGCATAGGCTGGTCGCTCTGGACGGGGGTGGGGGGTTACCTCCACCCCCCCCCGTCCAATGCATCCCCCCCCCCCCCCGGGGGTACATCCACCTACACCCTCGTGTAGCTCACCTTAATGAGCCACCCCCCCCCCCGCCCCCAACGGCACAAGTGGCGTTGGGATGGCCCTCAGTCAAAGGCTCCGACGGAGTGCCGGCGGGCGGCGGTCGGGCTGAGGGGGCGGGCGCCGTGTCGCGCAGGTACAGCAAATGCAAAGCGGCCGGCAGCAGCTCGGGGCTGCAGATCGCCCGCCGCGTCGCGGGCACGCAGTTCCGCAACGTGGCGTTCCGGCCGGCGTGCGTCCGCAAGAAGTGCAAGAGGGCGGACCCCGCGGCGTACCTGCAGCGGGCGCTGAGCAACGCGGACCAGTCCAACGCCACGGTGCTGACGCTGTTGCAGGTACGAAGCGGGGGGGGGGGGGCTGAGGGCGGAGGGTGTGGGGGCAGCGAAAACCGTCAAACGACCCCCAGAACAACCAGCACAACCCCCAATACGCCAACTACTGGGCGCCGCTGACGCGCAAACGGCACATCCCGCCGCATCCAGCACAGCCCCGGCACACCAACTACTGGGCTCCGCGAACGCGGAAACGACACCAGCAAGAGCACCGGCCGCAGCGGCCGACAGAACGCAGCGACCCGACGCAACATGCGAAGGGAAGAACGGGTGACTGTCCAGGGCCCCGTAAAGAAACAACGACCCGACGTAATGTCACACGGGGGGGGGGGGGGCATCGCGGAGGCGCAAGGGGTGTTGCAGGGGCCGGGGGCACAGAGCGGCGCATGTCCATGGCTGACCCGAATGGTACGGCGGGGGGTACTTCGTTGTGGGACTTTTTGGCGTTTCAATTTTGTGCGAGGGCTCCCGCACAATGTTCCGGCCGAAGTGACCTCGTGTCAGAGTTTGGCTCGGCGTTCCACCGCCTCTGCCCGGCACAGCTCGGCATTTGTAGGCGGGCTTCTGTGGGGACCAAGCCTCTCGCTGTTGTCCGGGATTGCACTGCTTCTTTTTGAAGTTTTCGGAATCTTTTTGGATCTTTTTGAATTTTTTCATATCACCTCAAAGAGAGGTTGTTAGATCAAGCGCAGGCGCGGGCGTCGTATACCCCGCTTTTGGGGGGGTCATTCGCGTAGCACACCCCAAGGCATGATATTGGATGTCCAACCCCTTGTAAGATCATTATTTTGCCCGACAAAACAATCCCCCAAACAACTTTTTGATTCTGAGGCCTCTATCCCCTGAAGCTGGCGATCACAAATTGGGGGGGGGGGTCCAAAAGTTTGTGGTTGGAAGGATTTGAACGAGGGTTGGGGACAACAAAGCCATAGGTCAGCCGGCGCTGCTGGCGGTCTGTCGGCCGAGAATCGAACCGCCGACACGGCTGTCAGCGTCCGATTGCATTCCCACTCGACCGCTGAAGGCCTGGTACACCTTCGGGTCCCCTTTGCTTGTAGCCGAGTCCGCCACTGCAAAAACCCAAACTGGTCTTTCTGCCTGCCTGCCTGCCTGCCCGCTTGCCCGACCGACTGTCTGACTGACTGCTGGCCTGACTGACTGACTGATTGGCTGACTGTCAGCCTCTCTTCGAGGTGCACTGCCGAAGGCAATAGAAATTTTTTTTGGAATTTTTTGGAATTTTGTGGAAAATTTTCATAAAAATTTCAAAAAAGAACAATTCCAAATCATTTCCGGGCGGTTCGAGGAGCGCAGTCATCCGGTTTGGGCTTGCGCGACCGCAAACAACGCGATGGCGGGCCCAAAGCCGCGCCGTGCAATGCAGGAAAATGGACACTTCCCTGACCGCCCCCTGCGATGCAATCGTGCAAGTCCAGCCTCGCCAAAGGCAGGGCCACGGCACGTGGCCGGGGCAATGTGCCACGGGAACTCTGGGACCGTGTGCGAAACAAACTCCCGTTGAAACTCGCCTCTGCGACCCCCCCCCCCCCTGTACTCTACGCCACCCGGTCCTGAGATGCCTCATTCACGTGGGGCGTTGGGCACTTGGGAGGTCACGGCGATGAAGGTCACGATGGCAGGCGATGCTGCCCTCCTCTCGGGGCGGCTTTGGAACAGTTAAAAAGCAGACTCGCCACTGGCGTCTGCCACTTCAGACATGATCCAGAAACGACGTGCAGCTCCATTCCACAGCCAAGGGCCATGAGGCCCCCGGTGCCTCCATCACCCGCCAAGGCCTTGACGTGGACCCAGGGATGTGCTTGGGGAGGGGGGGAGGGGGGGGGGCAAGAGTGGCCGTGCCGCCGTAACCGGCGGTGTGAACGGCGTTTTCGAGGCATTTTCTGGCGGGTACCAGACATGCCACTAGCGTCTGCCAGGGAAACTGGTGCTTAGTCGTCATTGGCGGCGTACCAACGGCCACTCAGTAATACCCGCCCCCCCGCACCACCAGGACTCAGTAGGAACGTGCTGCGTCCAGCGTGTGGCTCAGTAGGACCCTGCTCCATCCGATCATGTCTGAGCCGGCGGACGCCAGTGGCAAGTCTCGTACGAACCGGCAGCCGTGGGGGCGGATGTAATTAGTTGGCCAGACCGACCGCCACCCCACGGAGGGGGGGGGGGGGACTCCCCTATGCCAAGCACGTGCCTGTGCGCGCCACCCCCCCCCTCCCTCCCGTAGCAGCCACGTCAGTCTGCATCCTCCAAGGCTCAGGGAACCGGATGTGCGGGGGTGGACTCTGAATGTTTGACACGTTCTGCACAGTACTCCCGCGGCACGGCCGGATTCATGCCCCTGGCCGAGAAGTACAAGATGCTGGCCAACATGGTATGACCGCCGCGGGGCGGTGCTCTCGGGGGTGGGGGGAGGGGGGGCATCCCCAGGGATGCATCGGAAGGGAAGGGGCCTCAGAGGCTGCCCCAGAGGCGGTTAGACGGGCGGTTGGAGGGGGTTGCCGAAGCGGTTGGGGGCGGTTACTGTCGGTTACAAATGCCGTTGAGGCTGGCACTTGGCGTCAGGGGGACAGTGGCTGGGCATAGGCTGGGCGCCCTGGAGGGGGGGGGGGTACCTCCCCCCCTTTGGGGGGGGGGGATGTTGCATGGGTCCCGAGTGGGTCACTACCGGTGCTGTGCTGTCCTCGGTCGCATCGCCTGACGCCATGTGCGATTCGCGCGATTCGCGGGTGCGCCTCCCGCCGCCGCAGTGCCGCCGTCCCGGTCGTCCCCGACCGCCCCGTTCGCAGGTGCCGTTGCCCCGGCACGTGGAGGTGGCCCGCAAGTTCCAGCGCGCGCACGCCATGGGCACGGACTACATCGCGTTCCACTGGAGGTGTGCCCGGGTCGCCGTCCATGTCCGCATCCGATCGTCAACAGTCAAACGACCCGGGCAACAACCAGCACAACCCCCAATACGCCAATTATTGGGCGCCTGACACGCAAACGGCACATCCCGCCACATTCAGCACAGCCCCAACACACCAACTACTGGGCTCCGCGAACGCGGAAACGACACCAGCGGGAGCACCGGCCGCAGCGGCCGACAGAACGCAGCGCCCCGACGCAGCATGCGAAGGGAAGAGCGGGTGACTGTCCAGGGCCCCGTAAAGAAACAACAACCCGACGGAATGTCACACGGGGGGGGGGGGGGGGCGGACACTCTCGGGGCAGTGCCGGCCACGCCAGGGGGCCCCTGCGTGGGGGCGTTGTCCTGCTGTTCCATTGGGCAGAGACGGACGGTGACCCTTGCGACGCACGGCTCATGCGACCGTCCCCGTCCTTTCGCGGCCGGTCCGCGATCGTTGTGACGGCAGAGCACCGCGTGGGGGGCGGACATGTGTCGTGCCGTTGATGGTCGGCAACGGCGAGACATAAGGCCCCGCTGGCGCAGTTCGCCGGGTGTTGTGCCGGAAGTGTCACGAAGTGATTTGGCGGTGCACTGAACGGAGTCCGCCCACGGGCCCTGAGGTGGAGCCTCACTGGTCTGGTCACAGGGGGAGGGGGATGTTTCGGCGGCGGAAACCCGCGGGTGGGGGGGGTGTCGTTTTTTTCGGTTGGCGCCGGGATTTCCCCCCGAAATTTCTGGCGCGATGCGGGCCATTTGGTGCCCCGTGGGTCGGCAGCGAACATCTTTCGTCTGCGGGGAGGTGCTGGGGCCCACGGATTGCACGGCGGGATCCGTCCTTCTGCCACTGTGTACCCCAGGGCGGTCCTTAAGGGACGAGATTTGTTTGTTTTTTGTTAAGGACCGCCCTTAAGGACCGCCCCAAGGGACCACCAACCGCCAACCGCCAACTCCCATCAACCGCCAACCGCCACCAACCGCCAACCACCAACCGCCGCCAACCGCCAGCGGCGACCAACCGCCAACTGCCAACCACTGCCAACCGCCACCAACCACCAACCACCAATCACCAACCACCAACCGCCGCCAACCACCAGTTGCCAACCGCCAA
This sequence comes from Eutreptiella sp. 'Long Island Sound 2002', assembly GCA_964036045.1. Classification (NCBI taxonomy): domain Eukaryota; phylum Euglenozoa; class Euglenophyceae; order Eutreptiales; family Eutreptiaceae; genus Eutreptiella; species Eutreptiella sp. 'Long Island Sound 2002'. The sequence continues at coordinate 1,209,918 of OZ038390.1, read as the reverse complement.
CCGCCAACTGCCACCAACCATGGTTGAGCATATGGAGTGCCCGCGGGCTTTTTTGGGAAAACTGTGTGACGGAACACTTTTTTTTTCCGTTAAGGACCGCCTTGGCGTACCCCAAACGATTTCCCTTGTGTATGCGGTGCATCCCAAAGAACGATGGTGTGTGCCTGGTGCGGAGCCCAAGAGGGTTTTGTGTGCATCCGCGGTGTATCCCAAGGGCTGTGGGTCCCGCATCTGTACACCGGGCGCCAAGATTTGGGGGGTGCCGAAGTTTTCCGCGCCCGAACCCCCGCCCCCCCCTGTACATCAACCTGGACTCCTGTCCCCCTCTCAATGGCATGCAGGCTACCCTTGTCCACCGCTCCCTTCTCTTTTTTGTTGTGTCCAACAGTGCTCACGACTGGGGGATGGAGGGGGGCCGTCCGCCACGATGCAATGCTTTACAAGGCGTCCCCTTTGACGACCGGTTCCGTGGGGAATTGCCTCCAGGCATTAGACTTGTGATGGATGGGGGCGGTCAAGTCGGGGGCGCAGCGCAGGAGCCGCACAAGAGGCGGCAACTGGCAACGGGAGAGCGGCAGCGAAGGCAGTGTCCCCTGGCGTCTGAGAGTGTCCACGTCCAAATGGAGGGCATCGTCCACATCTGCGCGGCAGCGCGAGGGACTGTGCGAGGAAGGAGCTGCTTCCCGGGCCACAGGGGCGTGCGACTCCCCCGCCTCCCCCCCCCCCAAGGGACTTGCTTTAATTTTCATTCCGACAGAGGGGGGGGGACCGCTCCCCCCTGGACCCCCTCCCTCCCTCCCTTGGACCCCCTCCCCCCCTCCCATGGCCAGCCGATATGCAGAGTTGTCGGGACAGCCATCCCCCCAGGCGGCCTGTGAGCCTCAAGATCGGCCCTCAACTCAAATCAAATCAAATCCCCCCCCTCCCCCCCCCCCCGCTCAAGCAACGCCCTGCCCCCCCCCCCCCCCCCCGCCCCTGCGGAGTAGAGCGAACCCCCTCCGCACCCGACCAGCCTTTTGTGGGGCATCCCCCGCCCGCCGGCGGTGGGAGGCGGCGACCGCTGGTTCCGGGCCAGACCGCTGGGGGTTGTGCCCCCCCCACCGCAGGGCCGCGTGCCAGGGACACTGCCTCCGGCCCGTGCCCCAGGGAATCCGGGCGCACCCCCTGTGCGCCCCCCGTGCCCTGGGGCCTGGACCGGGAGCGGGTCGACGTTGTGCCAGAGGTCCCGGCGGTGCCCCCCGGACCCCGCCCCTTGGGCAGGGGTCCCCCCCTGAGCCCCGGGGCGACCCGAGAGTGCGGAGGTGGAGGATACAGAGGAGGGGGGGGGGGGGGCTAGGGGGGCAATACGTCTGAGTTCTGATTGCCGGGGGGGGGACCTCCTCCCTGCCCCGGTCGGGAGCAGGAGGCCCTCATCCCTCTGCTCGTGTGACCGCACCGTGACAATCTCCACCAAATCTCATCCACCGCCGCATTCAAAATGGTTGCGAACGCGTGCACCATTTCGCACATGAACGTCATCAGGGCAACTCGAACGGGACATGTCGCCCGAGTTGTCCCGAGCGGGACTTTGAGGGCCTTCGACACTACAATTATGGAATGCGCATCCCCATCCCCAACCCCAACCCCAACCCCAACCCCAACCCCAACCCCAACCCCAACCCCAACCCCAACTGCAACCCCCATTCCCGCTCCCCCTTTGTTGACATTCCGTCGGGTCGCTGTTTCTTTACGGGGCCCTGGACAGTCACCCGCTCTTCCCTCCGCATGTTGCGTCGGGTCGCTGCGTTCTGTCGGCCGCTGCGGCCGGTGCTCCCGCTGGTGTCGTTTCCGCGTTCGCGGAGCCCAGCGGTTGGTGTGCCGGGGCTGTGCTGGATGTGGCGGGATGTGCCGTTTGCGCGTCAGCGGCGCCCAGTAGTTGGCGTATTGGGGGTTGTGCTGGTGGTGAGGCCCAGGGGCCCTGCTCCTCCATACGTTGTCCCGGCCGTCCACCACGCCCCCCCCCCCCCCGCCGGGTGAATGAGGATTTGGAAACGAGCAGCTCTTACCTCTGGGCAGGGGCAATGGAGCGGAGCTGTGAAAATGCAAGCGCCGAGGGGGGACCGGAGACGCCTCAGGGTTTGTGTCCCCCGGCTGTGTGGCACTTGGGGCGCTGTGGGGGGGGAGTAAAGGCCCGTTCGTGTCCACCTCCGCCGCATCTCAGGGCCGTGTACGGGATCCGCGACCCGAAGCAGTTCAACGAATGTGTGGACTGGCTGTGCACGGCCATGGCCACTGCCATGCGGTCGGGGCGGTACACGGCGGTGGTCCTGATCACGGATTTGCCAGCAGATGAGCGAAAGGTGCCCGTTTGCCCGCCAACACCATGTCTCACGGCCCTCGTAGTGCCCCCCCCCCCTCCGAACACAAAGGCATTGGTCTGCCACAGGGCTGAGGCGGTACCCCCCCGGGTACCGCCTCACCGCACTCACCGACGGAAAAATGGGATTTGTTGCCACTCACCGACACTCACTGCCATGGCGGCTCGTGCGGATGCTTGTTCCAGAGCTGCGGAGCAGTTACAGGGGCCTGTGAAAGTGGTTGGGGGGCGGTTTCTGGCGGTTGGAAATACGTGGGTGCTTGCCCCAGAAAAGGAGAACAAGAACCAGTGGGAACAAAATGCCATTACGATGCTGTGCACCAACAATTGGGTGATCCGCAGCCCCCCCCCCATCCCCCCCCCCCCCCCCCGAGACCACACCCCAGACGAGTTCAGGGGGGTCTTTAGGGGACTAGATTTTTTTTTTGGTTGAGGACCGCCCTTAGGGACCTCCCCAAGGGACCACCAACCGCCAACCACCAACTGCCACCAACCGCCAACTGCCAACCGCCACCAACCACCAATCACCAACCACCGACCGCCGCCAACCACCACCAACCGCCACCTGCCGCCAGTCGCCCACCGCCAGCCGCCAATCGCCACCAACCATGGTTGAACATATCAGCTACGCGCAGTCTTTTTGCAAAACTGCCGTTCAGGAACACTTTTTTTTCCCCCTCTTAAGGGCCCCCCTGGACGAGTTGATTCCTTGTGATGATTTCTTTTGTTGCCGCTCCTCACGACTCACCTCCTTCTGAACGCGTCTGAATGCCCCTCTGTCTCACACATACCTCAGCAGTTTGGCACTTAGTCCCTCCGATGGATTGGCGCTGTTTGTATCGCGTCAGTTTGGTCGGTGGGTATGTTCTGGAGTCCAGCCAGGTCTGGCTTGGAGAAGGAAGGTGCACTCATGACAGGCTGTGCAGTGCATTGCCTCAATTTGCATTGTTCTGCAGTTGTTTTGTTACTGTTGTGCTGTTTATCAAATTCAATCTGTACATAATTAGGTCTCACCCCCCCCCCAGGGATGTGTTAGAACGGCCGTACACAGCATGAGGAGGGGGGACCCCCCCCCTCCTCCCCTTCCAATGTTTGAGGCTGACAGCCAGAATTTTGCTTCGGCGCCTTCGGTGCCAAGACGATTGAAGCTTCGAAACTCTCGGCCCGCCTTCGGCGGGGACCATAGGGGGACCCTGGGAGAAGGGGGGTCCCAGCCAACCCCCCTCCCCCCCCTTTCAAGGAGCGCGGCTCCCCCCCCGTCATGCCCAGCGCACACCCGTCCCCGTGCGTACGCAGTCGTGGGACGGGCGGGCAGCGTGTCTCTGTGACCAGGAGGATGCGATGCCCTGGCCCACTACTCCCCGGTGGGCTCAGCGTCAGGCTCCCATGGCCTCCCCACCGGGCCTGGAGCACCAGGCCACACTTGCCCCCCACACGCAAGGCCCAGCCCCTCCGCCCAGCCCACGAACGCCGGCGCGCGCGCCTACACGCAGGACGACGGTATCTTCCGCCCACCTGCGCTTCGGAGGGGTCTGGTGGCTGTCGACAGTCCGCTCGGCCTTGGAACCGGACAGTCAGGTAGTTTAGCCTCGTGGTGGGGCAGGGAAGGAAGCCCACACCCTGCTCCTGCATGAGACCGCCAGCCTAACCCAACCCAACCCCCCCTTTCTACTACATCCCTGCCCCCCGGCCCTGTGTCACATTTCCCACATCGGATGTGGTGGTGGGCACCCTCCAACAATCACGGTCACGGGACTGACCGAGTGTGAAGCATCGCCGGCTCCCGCGTGGGAGGCGCAGACGCAGCACCTGTGAGCAGAGAGGGCCCATGGCTGCACTCCCACCCCTCAAGAGTTCTTGTCCCCCGTGGCCTTGGGCAAGCACTGGACACATTCTTCAAGTCCCCCCCTGAAACCTCCACTGCCTGCGCCCGGCAGTGCCAACGGCCACACTTACCGAGCCTTTGAGGCGACCCCCCCAAAACACTCTTCACGCATGCCAAGAGTTAATCCGGGGCGCAGGACAAGAATTACTTGGGGTACGATTGGTCTGCGATTCGGGTTTGCGGGGTGATGCACGACGGACCTGGGCCACGGCGTCTTTTGGAATGATTAAAAACCAAAGGGGGGCTCCCCCCAAAACCCTCCCCCCCCCCCCAAGGGAAAGGCCAAGGGAAAGGAAAGGGAAGTAGAGAGGGAAGGATAGGCCAAGGAGGGAGAGGAAGGGCACGGGGCGGTGAGGGGCCGATGGGCACCACCGCTGATGGAGGGAAAGGGTCCGAGGGAGGGGCAGCGAACGGCGATCGGCCAGTAGGCGCCGCCCGCCGCAGACGAGAGCAACACACTTAAAAATGCCGAACAAATTGCGTACAAAATTTTTTCACAGAATTTGAAATGCAGAAATTCCAGCCTGCACAACCCCCCCCCCCCCCCGGTAAGTCAAAACGGGTGCCTTCCAGGTGGCCCTGCCATCGGGTGCGGACCCCGGACACAAACAACCTCGAGCATCCCCTTTGGAGCGTCGAGCGGAGGGTGCGGCGCGCACCGTGTCACGCCGTGGGCCCCTTCGCATGCACCCAAAGGGGTTCACCCCCTGATTGGTGCGCCAGTGCGACGAATCAGCTGATGGCGCTGTGGCTGGGGCTTGAGGGGACTGTCGCACGCGCTGGGGGGCCGTCCGTGGGTGCGCGGGGGGGCATGGGTCCACTGGGGCCCCCTCTCTCCGGGGGACGGCGGGACTGCCAAGCAGGCGCGCCACCGACCAATGGCAGAAAGAAGGCAATCTCCTTCCGGCGCCTTCGGCACTCAGAAGATAGGGCCCCTCTCAGGCCGACGGGGTGCCCCGGGTCCTTGGGGGGGGGATGCAGCGCGCACCGCGCTCAAGTCAGTGCTGGAGCCGGCAAACCCCCGCATGGACTCGGAGTGTGCCTCTGGATGCCCCTGGTCAGCGGCACGGGCTACAGCCCCGTCTCCGGGACGGCCGACCCCCGGAGTAGTCAAACAGGACAAGTCATCCGGGGGCTCCGTTGACACAACCAAAACACGTTCGCACCCGCAGAGGGTCGGGCTGTGCAGTGGCGAGAGGCCAATAGGCGCCGCCAAAGGCAAACAATCATATGCCGAGGCCTTGTGCCAAAACCCCCCGTCCCCGCCCTGACTTTGCTAAACAAATGACTGAGTGGGTGGTCACTGATAACAGTCCGTGGCAGTGCGACTTCCATTGGCACGTGACGGGCGGTTGTCGACAGTTATTGTGGGAGGTTGCGGGCCATTTTGTTGGCATCAAAGGCAAGGCATCAGGGGTATGTGTTGGCCGCCTCTGCAGTCTGATGGCCCCCCGTGTGCTGCCCCACCCGCCGCCTGTCCCGCAGGTCTGGGACTACTTGCAAGGCGAGTTCCCATCGTCGACGGATGCGTTGGTGCAAAGCGTCAACACGCGGTTTCAGAAGTTAGGTATTCGCCGCAGTCACGCTTTTGCCCACATCTGAATTTCATTGCAAAAGAGTGTTTTGCCTCCCCCCCCCCCAGACCCCTGCCACCCAACCGCTTTAGAAAAGGTTCGCTAGGGGAAGCGGGGATTTGTGGGGCTGTTTCAGTCCACAAAATTTGGGGGTGTCTGATTTTGTGGGTTTGGGGGCTCAGCGCTCAGCGCTCAGCGATGGCGTGGCATCAGAACTCTCCCGAAGCTGCTGCTTTTCGCTTCATGGGGGCGGGGGACGGGGCAGCCGTTCAAGATCCCAACAGCATTGACCTTCCAACTGGGCACACACACACCCACCCACCCACACACGCACGCACGCACGCACACACGCACGCACACACACACACACACACACACACGCACACACGCACACACGCACACACACACACACACCAACACACCAACACACCAACACAACACAACACAACACAACACAACACAACACAACAACACAACACAACACAACACAGCACAGCACAGCACAGCACAGCACAGCACAGCACAGCACAGCACAGCACAGCACAGCACAGCACAGCACAGCACAACACAACACAACACAACACAACACAACACAACACAACACAACACAACACAACACAACACAACACAACACAACACAACACAACACAACACAACACAACACAACACAACACAACACAACACAACACAACACAACACAACACAACACAACACAACACAACACAACACAACACAACACAACACAACACAACACAACACAACACAACACAACACAACACAACACAACACAACACAACACACACACACACACACACACACACACACACACACACACACACACACACACACACACACACACACACACACACACACACGCACGCACGCACCCGCGCACAAACACACACACGTACACGCGCGCGCGCGCGTCCGCGCACACATGCACACGCACGCACATCCTGTCCATCGGTGAGGCTCCCACACCACTCCTGATGGGGGGCGATTGGTCCCTGGGGAAGGCCTACCAAGGGGAGGGAGGTGGCAGTTTGTGTCCTTGGGTGTAATACTACAAGGGGGCGCCGTGCGGGTAGTGTCCCGGCACAATTTTGGTGTGCTAGGCAGGCTGACTACCCGTTGTCTGTGTCATTTGCAGGACTTGGGAATGCGGGACGGACAGATGGACTGTTCCCCCACCACTACTCAAGAATGGCCACAGCGGTGGGGGCGCACCGTGCGCTGTGCCCGCGCCGTGCCAAAAGTGGGCTGTTCTCCAGCCCCGGTAGCCACGGGTCCCCGGGTCCTGAATTCCGCACCCCCGGTGCTGTTTTTGAATGGATCAGGCACGCTTCTGTAGGGGGCTGGTTTGCAGGGGTGTTCCCGGGAACACCGCAGTATTTGGCGCTGTGCCCGCGCTGTGCGACAACGCCCCCTGCGGTGTTGCATGCGTCTCTAGGGAATGGGGGTGCTGGGCTGTTGGGATTTCTTACCGTTTTTCTTCGGGGCGTCGTCTAATCCTCCGTGTCTTCTTTTCTACTTCCGGATGCCACGGTGTTTGACCAGCGCACTGCGTGAAGAATTCGGCATCGTCTGAGCCACAATCGAAGGGTCATCATCAAAGGGGATCAATTAGGTGCATATTGAGTGTAGCATGGACGCCAAGGTGCACCCGTATTTGGATGCCCCGATTGGGTTTTACGAGCTTGGTCCCCGCCCCCTCATAGTCGTTGTTGGGATGCCACACAATCCGTCGCTTTCCACAAGTTGCTCCCCTTTGACGTCACTGCTTTGTCCCCCTCACATTCCCCTCCAATCAATACATTTCTCCTACCAGCACCCCCGTTGGCAAACAGACCAATCGATATTTACCTCAGTCCTGGCAAGCTCACAAACCTGTCGATCGTGGTTTGATGCTCCACGCCCATTCTTTCAAACCTTTTCGAGTGAAATGTGCACTTCAGCACAACCAGTCCGCACCCTTCGTGCTCTGCTGTCCTTTGTACACCGTAAGCACTAGCCCGGTGTTGGCGGGGATGCATTGAAGTGATGTACATCGAATGCAGGGGAGTACACTCCTGCGCCGTGGGCTGTGGGGGCTGTAGGGGCTTTGGGGGCTCTACCCACAAAGGGGCATGGAGCTGCAGGGGTTATAGAACAGAGACCCGGGGCCGTAGGGCGGCCCGAAAATTACTTTGCGGGGAGGGGGGGGATGGCATGGGCGCCCGGCGAAGGAGGGGGAGGGGGGGTTCCAGAAATGGGCTTCCGTCCCGGGCCCTTTGTTTTGTGTAAGGACGGATGTTGCCACCAAAGGCGCCGGAACACAAATTTTGGCCCGGAAAATTTTTTTCCACGAAAAAATTTTCCCCCACATATGTGTAGTCAAAATGATCAGCGCGACGTGGGGATCATTTTGAGTATGTTGGGGTCGGACCCCCCCCCCCTCCCGGGCACGGCAGGTAGGGCAGCCCCAGCCCAAACCCCCCTCCCGGCACGGCGACCAAGGAGGGGGAGGGGGGGGTTGGGCAAATGGGCTTCCGTGCCACCCCCCCCCCCCCGCAAAGCAAATTTCTTCCCGCCTAGCGGCCACAGGGGCACAGGGGCACAGGGGCACAGGGCCACAGGGGCACAGGGGCCGGAAGGTGGTCGGGGTACGGCCCCATGACGCATGGTCCCTGCAGCCCCCTTCCTGCCCGGCAGGTGTCCGGAGGTTCAACGACCCGTCGCTTGGGGATCGGGGGTTTGAGGCCCTCGCCGAGGGCGTGTTGGGGGTTGAGGCTCGAGCCTTCGTCAGTTGCATGGTCCCGGTATGCCTGCGTTTGTGGGGCTGTGGGCGGAGGATCACCGGGGGGGGGGGGGGGCAGAGCCTTGCTTAACAACTCAGCATCTCCCGGGGGGGGGGGGGCTAACCCTGCCCCCCCTCGGACCCGGATTTCATAGTGGGACAAAATGTAACTTGTAAAAGGAAATGTTAATCTGGGCTATTTTGGGTACACAAACTTTTGGACTTTTGGGCTCCAGCCCCACCCCCCCAGCGCCCACTTGAGCAAAACTCTGGAGGGGGGGGGGGGGGGGCACAACCCCCAATACGCCAACTACTGGGCCCCGCTGACACGCAAACGGCACACCATGCCACATCCGGCACAGCCCCGGCACACCAACTACTGGGCCCCGCTGACACGCAAACGGCACACCATGCCACATCCGGCACAGCCCCGGCACACCAACTACTGGGCTCCGCGAATGCGGAAACGACACCAGCAGGAGCACCGGCCGCAGCGGCCGACAGAACGCAGCGACCCGACGCAACATGCGAAGGGACGAACGGGTGACTGTCCAGGGCCCCGTAAAGAAACAACAACGCGACGGAATGTCACGCGGGGGGGAGGGGCGTGCCTGAGCCATGAAGCCTTTGGAATGTCCACCGCGCCGCAGCACTTGGCGTGTCGAATGCGGTGCGTATGAGGGCGTTTGTGTGTGCCTTGCGGTCCTGGAGTGCCCTGCCCCTGGGGGGGGGGGGGGGCGGAGGCGGACCCGGCACCGTTTTCTTGTGCCGGGGGGCGGGGCTGGCGGTGGGAGAAGCCGTTTCCCTGTGCACGGCCGCACGACGCCCGCACAGGGGGGGGGGGGGGGGCTGCCCAGTTTGACTCATCATCCCCCACAAGCGTTCCTGTGGCTTTAAAGGCATGTCGGGCTTGCAAGTGAAAGGGGCGGGGGGGGCAATAGAGCCCCCAAAATCTGGGGCAGGGGGGTTTGGGAAATATGGCACCATTAATCAGTTATTATGAACTCTGGCGCCAAAGACACCGAAAAATTTTTTGAGCATTAAAACTGGTCAATTTTTTTCCCCACCAAATCCATGGCAAATGATGACTTTTCTGAACCCCCTCGACACGCTGATTTTCGTTTTTTGCCAAAATTCGGGTCCGGGTCGCCTCCGGGGCCCGCGGGTCAGTCTCGGTTGCATTTTGGGATTCCTGTCAATTGAGCCCTTTTTTGTGGGGGGGGGGGGGGCTAGCCAGGGGGGCTGTATTGACCCCCCCCCCGCTCAATTGCAAGCCTGGGTGCCCAAATGACCACAGAAACGGCGGCGTGGACCGGAGGCACTTGAAGGTCTGCGGCTCAAACGTCTCGCTTGTGCCCGTAGCGGCCCTCGTGCGCTGCGATGGCCACAACCAACCACATGCCCACTGTTGGGGGGGGGGCGGATCTTCATTGTTGTGCACAACGCCCCGGGTCTGAACACCCCCCGCACATCGCACATCAGTACCGCAAAGAGAGTGTCGGAGCGAAGCCATACGGACGTCCCCTCTCCCCCCGCGATGCGTCGGAAGTGCCCCCCTCTTCTTCAGCCTTCAGCCCCCCCCCAACCCCCCATTTGGGGGTAACGCTCAGCCCCGCCAACCGCTTCTCTCCGCCCCCCACGGCCCTCCGACCGCTTTGTACCCGCCAGAATCTGCCCCCCAACCGCATTCCCAACCGCCAGTAACGGTCCGCGCAGCCCGCTTCACGTTGAACGCCCCCTCCCCCCTTCAAGCGCTGCCCTGCCCTTCCCCCCCTTGTCCAGCAGTGCCCCTCCCTCCTCTTCACCGGCGGCCGCGTTGGGCCGAGGCATTCGCGAGGCCCCCTCCCTCCCACCAAAACCGCAAAAGGGCCCAGGGCAATCCCTCATGAACACGACACTTCTCTCTCCCTTTTTTCCCCCGCGGAGGACAGCGGGTGCCTGTGGGCGGCACGATCGCGAGTAGCCGATGGCGGTCAAGAGGTGGATCGACGTCGATGGGCCGTCAACCGACGGTAACCGACGCCGGTTGGCCGTTGAGGGCCGGCAGTTACTGACCGGCCGGTGCTGTGCTGGGCCCCGGCGCACCGGAGGCCCGCACTTTGCGTTGCTGTTGCATGAAAGGGCATGCCCGTCTCGCATGTCAACGGGTCGCTTCTCGTGGGCCCCGGTGCCCCCTGCCGCCGCACGGAGCCGCCCCCCCCCCCCCCCCCCGCTCCGCGTCGCAGGAGTGCGTGCCGTGCACCGGGAAGATGTACAAGTCGCAGTTTGGGCAGAACATCGCGTTCCAGCGGTGGCTCCGGCGGCGGAACACCACGTTGTCCTGGATGCCCTCTTCCGGCGACGGGCCCACACCCGCGACGGAGTTTGAGTGGACGGGGCTGCGGCTGTGACGCGCAGACATGCCACCAGCGTCCGGCCGTGAAACTGGTGCTCAGTGGCAATCGGCCCCGTATCAAAGGCCACTCAGTAATACCCGCCCCCCCCGCACCACAAGAACTCAGTAGGAACGTGCTGCGTCCAGGGTGTGGCTCAGTAGGACCCTGCTCCATCCGATCATGTCTGAGCGGGCAGACGCCAGTGGCAAGTCTGTCACCCGCGTCACCCGCACGCCGCACGCCGCGCGCCACCTGACACCCACATCGCCGGACCGCCTTCCCCCGCCCCCCGGCCCGGCACCTTCGGGGCAGACCGGGCGGGGGGGGGGGGGGGCGCGTTCTCCCACGGCCCCTCTGGAATGCATCGGGGCGCACGCCTCTGAGCCGCTGCGCTGGCGTTGACCTGCTCCGCCGGGGGCCCCCCGGACCAAAGTCGGAGATGTGTGTCTAAAGCGGAGGGGGCGCGGGGGCGACGCCCAAGACGCGTCCCCGAGGCCCAGGAAGCGGAGCGTTGGACGTCGAGGGGCACCGGAGCGCTGGTCCATGTGCGGTATCCCACGTGCCTCCCACATGGCCCTGAGGTGAGGGATCGGCCGGGGTGAGGGCGCCCTCCCCCTGCCCCCCCCCCCCTGTGCGTGAGGGGTCTGTCCGGGTGGAGGCTGCTGCCCCCCGCCGCGGGCCGCACTTGGTACGGCCGTTTTGGCTCAGAAAGGGTTGCGATGCCTCAGCGCTCGGGGCTGAGGAAGATTTTAATTTGGGGGAGGGGGGGAGGGGTTGCGGAAAGGGGCTCCAAGGGCCACAAGCCTATTTCCTCAACGCAAATCCCTGAATTCGTCCCTCCGACGATTTCAAAGTGCTGCGGTCTGGTCTCCCCCTGCGTGGCATATGGGCACTAGCGTTGTGACGGGGTGTGCGGAAGTCTGGGCCTGGATTTCAAGTGTGGCGAGGGGCATGCGGCAATGAACTAACGGCTCCGACAAGTGGCAACGCAGTTGTGCCATGCGATATGCGAAACCAATGTTTTGAAATATGCATGAAACTTGTGGTAAAAAAAGAGAGAGCCGGCCCTGGGAGCCATCTCCAGGCCTGAGGACGGAGGTGTGTGGACAGCAAAAACTGTCAAACGGCCCCGGCAACAACCAACACAACCTCCAATACGCCAACTACTGGGCGCCGCTGACGCGCAAACGGCACATCCTGCCACATTCAGCACCGCCCCGGCACACCAACGACTGGGCTCCGCGAACACGGAAACGACACCAGCAAGAGCACCGGCCGCAGCGGCCGACAGAACGCAGCGACCCAATGCAACATGCAAAGGGACGAACGGGTGACTGTCCAGGGCCCCGTAGTGAAACAACAACGCGACGGAATGTCACACAGGGCGGGGGGGGGGGTTTGAAAAGGGGCGCCAATTCCCCCTCCCCCCCTCACCCCCCAAGTACGTTTTTCGGGAGCCCAGGACAGGGCATCGTCTTTGTGCTCCAATTCCAATCAGGGAACAGGGAAGGGGTTTCACGCCACCCGAGAATGGAGGTGTTCTGCGACACCCACGCCACCCCCGAGCAGCACCCAGGAAACACCCTCGCGTGTGACGCCCGCGCAGCACCCCCAACGCGCAGCGCACCCGTCACCGCCGCAAGCAACGCAGGCGATTCGGCATTATGACATTGTGCACCCCGCCAAAAGGGGGGTCCGTTGAAGCAGTTGTGGCATCCAAACAGTTTTGGTCGAGGGGTTTACGTTGTGGACACACAAATGTGCACCACACAAACACACACACACACACACACACACACACACACTTGTTGGAAACCAGAAACGCACCGAAGACACCCGATGCGGACGTACAGCGGGGCAAGGCATGCAGTGGTCACCAAACACCTCGTCAGGCCAAAGAGTCATCAACAAAAACCAATACAATGATCCCGGATTTCTTTAGGACAGGGAAGTCGCACAAGTGGAAACTGGGGATTCCATTCCACGAGGGCTACGGAGTGGCAGCAGCACAAGCCTGTGTTCTTTGCCGCAGCAGTAGAGAGGGGGGGGGCGGGGGCCAAGATTTGCCCGCCGCATGTTTCAGTGATGCTGAAGCAGCCCTTCCTTTTGTGTGACGCCCGAAAGCGATCAACGGAAGGCCAAGTTCCGTTTGCGCACATCATTCCCCTGGACCGCCGGGCCTCATCGTGCCTCATTCGCCGTTCCGCAGACGCGCTATGTGCGCTCGGGCGCTCGTGGCCCTTTCCCGGGGGCCAGGGGGCCCCGCCCGTTGCGCCGCGGCGCCCCTGGGCCTGGGTCGTCCCGCCGCCCGCGCGGCAACCGTCACCGGGGGGGCGGCAGCCGGCCCTTTGGCGGTCCCGTGAGGTCCTTTGTGGGGCTTAGGGCCCCCTTTTGTGCGCGAAGTGGCGCAGTGTCACGCACAGTTCCGTGGTTTGCGCCCTGGAACCCCCACTGGCCATCTCACTGCTGCTGCGTGTGCAGGACGGCGATGCCAATGTGGTCCTCTGCGCCGTTACGGAAGCAACCCCACGAAGCCTCTGATGGACCATGCAGCGCGTCTGCAGGCACCCGGGACCCCCTCCCAGCGTTGTGAAGGGCGCTGCGAGAGCCTGGGGGATGGGGTGAGGGTGCGTGTGAGACTGGAAATGGCAGAGGCCTGCGGGGGGGAGGCCACCTGCAGAAAGTGTTTGAGGGCGCTGCCTGAAAGCCTTTGTCTCTGCAGGCCTTTGCCGGCATCATCCATGCCGGCATCTTGGCTTAAGGAGAACACCCAGAGGCCACTAAAGAGTTGGTGTACCTAAATCGGCCTCAAATTTCCGGCCCCTTTAATAAATTTCATTTTTTGCCGGAGGACGATTTTTCTGATGTGGGTGGGGGGGCCTCAGAATTTAGGTCGAATTTACAGGTCCAGTGGGTAAAGCTTAGCGTCGGCCACTGGCGTACCGCTACACACCCACTGCTTTGCATCTCTGTGGCCCACCCACAGGCATCTTCGTGTCTCATGTTCTGTGACAGAAAGGGACCCATGGTCTTGTAGGCCACTGACAAGCCCATTTTCTTTCTGCGCTTTTGTACTGTTTGCCGCCAGTGCACACGTGACATAGCCCAGAGTTCCTTCGGGGGCCGGGTCGGCCCTGGCTGGCTGGCTGGCCAGGGCCCCACACAACCCCCCCCCCCCCAAACCCACCCCTGGGGTCACTAAGCAGTGGCCTGGCCGGCATGCAAGGCGATGGCCCCAACACCCCCGTGTCCATAGGACAAATGCCGCTCTACAATCATCGAGTGCCCTTCTTGGGCCGTTGGGGGCGGGCAAGCGCCATCCTTCTGCGTTCGACTGCCACCAGTGGGGGCACCGGCACAATTGCATTCACAGCCCATCAACGCCACATACAATTGAATGGGTCCCTTGTGCTGCACCCAGAGACCCACCTGGTGGCAAGGGGGTATGTGCTGTGACCTGACTCCCAACCTGCTTTGAGCCTCTATCCTCTGACCACGAATCTATTGGGAACCCCCCAAAGCCTACGAACGAGGCGCCCAGGCTTTTGCTGAAGGAGAACCCCTCCCTCCCCCTGCGGCGGGGGGGTCAGAGGCCAAAAAAGAGTTTGTGTACCTGAAGTCGACCTCAAATTTCCGGCCCCTTTGATACATTTCACTTTTTGCCGGAGGAAAATTTTTCTGATGTGGGGGGTTGGGGGGGCGCCTCAAGCGCAGTGCGCGCGCAGTGCAACTATTTGGGCGTCTGGCGGTACTAGAGACCCATACTTTGAGATACTAGGGGCCCCTAGGGGCATCATGGTGACCCCTAGCGGAGGTTTTGACTTCTGATTTTGTCCCCCTTTGTTTGGGGATCCCCGAGAATGTGACATTTCTTTGATTCTGCAACTGTGTCATGTTGTGCACACAAGTAGCGTATTCTCAATGTGTACTTAGTTGACAATGGAACAAAAAGACAGTTGTGTGTTGTTGAGGGTGGCGATCAATGCGCTGTTCATGGCTTTTCCACAACATGCTTGCGTGGAGGTTTGCTCTTTTATGTCCAGATTTATAATGCCTGCTGGATGTATTTTGGATATCACCGAGGTTATGTCGCTAGTGTTGGACTACTGGATTGGTGAGTTTGGGTCACCTAATTCTAAGGGTGTTTCCAAGGGGTGTGCCTGGGGGCTCTTCAGGGGGAATATAGTCTAAAAGTGGTGCGAAGTGCAAGGATTCCCCCTGGGTCGGCCGGGGCTCGCCAGGGCCCCAAACACCCCTCCCCCCCGGGGTCCTGCAGCAATGGCCTGTATGCGCCCACAAGGCGACGACCAGCCGCACGCCGTTCCCAAACCGAATGCGTGTGGGCAGAGCGTTGGAAGTCATACCCGAGGTCATGGGTGGCATGCGGGTCTGACGGAAGCATGCGTTGCCAGAGGGCCCTGCCGTGCCCTGCCAAGGGCATGGCAGTCAGCACCTCAGTCAAAGGATTGAGTGTGGGACGAACCGGTTGGCCTTGAACTTTCCGTCTCAATGGGCCCCGTCCGTGCCCCATGGTACCCCAAGTGTGCCCCTTCTGACCCGCAGGGGGGGGGGGGGGGGGATGCATTGGAAGGGGGGGGGAGGAACCCCCCCCCCTCCCGGGCCCCCAGCCTATCCCCAGCCACTGTCCCCCTGGCGCCAAGTGCCAGCCTCAACGGCATTTGTAACCGACAGGAACCGCCCCCAACCGCTTTGGCAACCCCCTCCAACCGCCCATCTAACCGCTTCTGGGGCCGCCTTCTCTTCTAATGCATGCCTGCCGTGGGGAGAAGCAGTTTTGCCAACGGGCAAACGCACGACCACAAGCTGACTCAGGTGCCATCCACGAGTTCCATGCTCAGGGGACCCCGACGTGACAGGGGTCATGGACCCAGTTGTGATGCCAGCCCGCTCTTGTGGTTGTGCCACGCAGCCGGAGCGCCGTGGTGCGTGTCGCCCGCGCCGTGGGCGTCGCGGGCGTTTGGCTCTGGTTACCGCTCTGGAGCCTGAACCGACGTCCCGTGAGCCCTGCGTGTCGTGCAGCACTTTGGTGTCCCGTTTGACTGACGATGGGTCCTCCGAACTGCCAACGGCGCGTTGCCCCGGAGCGGGGCCCGGCGTGCGGTGCCAGGGCTGTGGTTACCCTGAGCCCGGGTGGCGGTGTGGGTGCGCCGTGAGCCCTCCTGTTCCCCGGCCCTGTGAAGGAGTCCAGTACCACTTGTTTGTACACTTGTTGTGTGCGCGGGCGGTCGGTACCCGGTGCGCTACTGCACGGCCGGGGAGTCGCCCCCCCCCCCCCATGTGGGGGGGTCCGCTTGCTCCGTGGAAGTACCGGTCAGCCCTTGCCTCGGAAATTGCCTCCCAAGTCGCTGTGCCAACAGCCTGGGCCCAACATACATGCTTCAAAGTGATTACCGCGATGAGGCGGTCATCTTATGCCATGTTTGTCAGGCTATGAAGCCTGCCCCCCCCCCTTGGCAGCCCCCCTCCCCCCCCCCAGACCCAGCCCCCCCCCCTGAAAGTGGTCCGAGAGTGGGAGGGAGTCGGCGTATGGCCCGTTGCTACGGCCCCCCCGTGCGTGGGCCGCTTTTGCAATCACCCTTGGAAAGCCCCCCCCCCCCCCCTCGCCCCCATCATTGAGGAGAGCGTTTGGGACCACACAACGGACGTACGCAAGACTCTATTGCAGCCCCACCGTGCGCTCCGTTGCGGGCGCATGCCGTGGTCCATGGCCCCTCTCAGGACTGCCGGTTGTGGTAGCGCCAAAGCCTGTGACGGATTCTGTAATGACGTCGTGAAGTGCAATCCGAAGCGCAATGACCGCGTCGTTTCCGAAACGCGTATGCGTGAGCCCATCCCTTTGCGAGGGCCATGCGTTGTGGCAGCGATAGTGCCTAGGGCGGTCCTTAAGGGACCAGTTTTTTTTTTTTGCTAAGGACCGCCCTTAAGGACCGCCCCAAGGGACCACCAACCGCCAACCACCAACCGCCAACTGCCAACCACTGCCAACCGCCACCAACCACCAATCACCAACCACCAACCGCCGCCAACCGCCACCAACCGCCACCAACCGCCAGTTGCCAACCGCCAACCGCCAGCCGCCGCCAACCGCCAACCGCCAACCGCCACCAACCATGGTTGAACACATGGAGTGCCCGCAGGCTTTTTGGGGGAAACTGTGTGATGGAACACTTTTTTTTTTCCGTTAAGGACCGCCCTGATAGTGCCTGTGCTTTGTTGACCTGTCTTGACTGCCCCGTGCGCCTTTTCGTGGGGTGTGTTTCCTCCGCTTTTCTTGGTCTGGCCCACGTTTCCTGTTCCCGTCGCCCATGTTCCCCTGTGCTACTGCACCGCGGGACCTCGGCGGCTGAGGGCGTGCACCTGAAGGGGACTCAGGCCCGGCAAATCGCAAGTAAGACGGGGTTGTGGTAGACTCTGTCAAATGGTGCGCACCGTGTGCGCGGCCACCACCCACATGTAGGTCGCATGCACTTTTTTTGTCAGTCATGTAAAGTGATATGGTATCGGTCACATATGGTGCACGTCACTTAACCCCCCCCCCCTCTTGCTCGTTGACACAACCAAAACACGTTCGGACCCACAGAGGGTCAGAAGGAGCAGTGGCGAGAGGCCAATAGGCGCCGCCAAAGGCAAACAATCAGATACCGAGGCCTTGTGCTAACCCCCCCCCCTCCCCGGTTGCATAGTAATTGCCCCTGCATAGTAAGCAGGGGGGCTAGGGGACCGTCACTTTCTGTTTCGCAAATTTACCAAGGCCGAATACCGAGCTTCTCCTGTGTGTTTGCTGGCTGGACCAGTTGGTATTATTGGTGCATTGCTGTGTACTTCAGATTTCTTGCATCCAAGGCACTCCACCGCACCCTGTATCATGCAGAACGCTTCAGTGTTTCACAATTTCAGCAATTTGGATGTTGATCATACTAACACGTACCCAGCCGGTGCTGATGTCAATTTCCAACCTTCTGGGGGCAGTGTTGTGCCTGCCAAGATTGCGCTTGCCACAGGGGCTGGAGCCCCCTGCCACGCCCCCTGCCAGGCCTGCTCCCAAAGCTGCCAAACCTCGTGCCAAACCCCCAAACCAAGAGTGCAGCCAAACCTGCTGCCCGGGTGGCAGCCAAGCCTGCAGCAGAGCCCATTCCTGTGGCCCCTGTTGAGCATGTGCAGCTCTTCAGAGTCAAATACTCCCGCCATAAAAAGTGGCACATGGAGCCTGTTTTTGTGTAGAGCTGAACATACATCCCAACAGGCAGTTCCCGGTCCATTTTGTGGTTCATATGCCTTTGTGTCTGCATGACTTGTTAGGGTTGGGGTCAGGGTTAGGGTCACCGAGCTTCCGCGAGGTTCCACCGAGCTGGTGGAACCAGTCTTGGTTTTATAACCCTTTTTAGTGTCTAGGGTGGACCTACCAGGTTTAGCAGCAGCAGCAGCAAGCAGCAAGCAGCAGCACGCGCGAAATGGGGAAAAATCAGAACTCCGTCGTGGTGCTTCAGATTCGGGTGAAATTTTGGTGGATGATACCTATGGGTGTGAAGTACAATCACACAAAGTTTGAGCGAGAAACTCAACGGTGGCGGCCGGGAACGGGATTCGCAAGTGGCGGACCTCAGTTTCAAAATCTGCAGTTTATGGCCAAAAACAGCCATTTTTGGGCCAAAAAAGCCCTGGAACACATTCAAAACGGCCAAACGAAGGGAAACGGTGGGTACACTCCACGTGAAGCTTGTCTTCCCCGTGTCAACGAGCTCTTTGCGGCCCTCTAACTCCATCATATGTCCCGGAAACGGCCCAAAAAGGCCCCCAGAAGCTCCAAATGCCAACAGCCACAAACCAAGAATAGGCCATATCTTTGGCTACATGGCTCAAAATGTGATTCCGAGGGCACCTACTCCACCCGCAACCCCCCACTTTTTGTGGTTTCCACCCCTCAGAATTCCCCAAACGGACGCCTAGACCCCAATACCTAGGCCCACTAGGCTGCGGCAAGCTGCAAGCTCAAGCCCAAATAGGTGGGTGCCCAAATGGGTCAACAGGGTCCAGTAGGGGCAAAAAGATGACTTTTCTCAAAAATGATCCTAGACCATGTGTGATGCTAAGGCAAGTGTTTTTGGACTGTTTTGAGCTTGTGGTGGCCCATTTTGGTCCTCCGAAAATCCCAAAATGCCTTGAAAATGGGGTGTTTTGGGACCAAAAATGGGTCAAAAACACGTTTTTCCAAACCTCATCCTAGACCATTTGGGGTGCACAAACGGGTGAAATGAGCCCATTTTGAGCCCATTTGGGGGCATTTTGGCCCCTCAGAAGTCCAAAAAGCCTTGAAAGTGGGCCTCGTGGTGATGGGGTTCAGTTGCAAGCTGATTTCACTTTGTCAAGAGCCATCAATGCGTGAATCATTCTTGATGTCCCTCACCAGTCATAGCTGATGTTCCCTCCCCCACCAGCTCGGTCCCAATATTCAGTCTTGATTAGGGCAAGGGAACCGTCACTTGGGGTATGTTCCCTTGAGGGTGCGAGGATACCGTCGCACGCAGGCGGTTACTATGCAGGAGGGGGGGGGGGGGTACATCGAGATAATTATGTGACTGGCGCTTTTTTTTTTATGCAACCTACAGCAAGAAAAAAATGTACGCGGCGTACCGCCGAAAAAAGTACCTAATTTACGATTTTTTCGGTATGACATACAGCCGGGAAAAAAGGTGCACACATCTTACAGCACAAAAAGAAGGGATTTTACAGCAAAAAAAACAACATACGCGGCCTATTGCTTTTCTTTTGAGAGGGGATAAGGGGCCACTTTGATGCTTCCCTGCTCTTGGGACCCCAAGACGGCAAGGGTTATGTGGGGCCGGGGCTGGGCTGGGTTGGGTTGGGTGGGGTTGGGTTGGGGTTGGGGTTGAGTTGGGGTTGGGTTGTGGTTGGGGTTGGGGATGGGGTTGGGGATGGGGTTGGGGTTGGGGTTGGGGTTGGGGTTGGGGTTGGGGTTGGGGTTGGGGTTGGGGTTGAGGGGGTTGGGGTTGGGGTTGGGGTTGAGGGGGTTGGGGTTGGGGTTGGGGTTGGGGTTGGGGTTGGGGTTGGGTGGGGTGGGTTGGGGTTGGGGTTGGGGTTGAGGGGGTTGGGGTTGGGGTTGGGGTTGAGGGGGTTGGGGTTGGGGTTGGGGTTGGGGTTGGGGTTGGGGTTGGGGTTGGGGTTGGGTGGGGTGGGTTGGGGTTGGGGTTGGGGTTGGGGTTGGGGTTGGGTTGGGTTGGGGTTCGGCTTGCGCCAAAGGCGCAGTCCCACGGCATGTCTGACCTCACCTCACGGGCCTGACCTCTGGTTGCCTTGACAGCCGCCCCACTTACGACTCGTGATTCCCACGAAGGCGCTAGTGGGAGGGGGGCATCGCCATGCCTGTGTGTGGAATCTGTGGCTGGATGGTAGGGGATCCCTACACTAAGGAAACTGGGGGAGACTTTGGGTCAGGTGACTTGTGGCTTCCTTGGCCCCACACCTGAAGCACCTTAGGGGGGGGTGCAGGGCTTAGCCGGGACGCGTGGTCTGTGGGTGCTCCTTGAATGGGGGGGGGGGGGTAGCGCGCCGGGCAACTTTGTTTGACCATTCCCCACCCGCGCCTGTTTTGGCCCCCCCTCACCAAGCCATCTACCCCCAGGAGGGCAGGGGTGACCAGGCCACCTCTGATTTGGTCCCCTTCTATTGGGTACCCCCCGAGAAGGCAGGGGTTGGGTAGCCAATTCTGATTTTGATGTAGCCGAATTCTCATATTTTGGGTTATGCAACGCACTTTGCAGGGAAACCTCCCAAGGTGAGGATCAACTTGGGGCCAGAGCCATGATTCTCAATACAAAGGCAGCACGCCGGGCAAACATTCCCCCAGTGATCTAGACGGGCACAGGTGGTGCTGCACAAGGTGCTAGGTCAGCTAGGGGTGCTTGGTGGATGGAAGATTGTTGGGCGTGCTAAGCACTTCCCTGCCCGAGCCAAGCGTCGTGGGTCATGGGGACCAGTGCCAAATGTGCCGTTGCGGGAGGAAGTCCTGGAATTATGCAGGACGTGCTGTGGATAACGTTGGTTTTCCACGTGAATGTTGAAGGGGATGATTATGTCAACACGTTAGCAAATCAGGGCAGGCTGGTGGGCCCCTTGCACCCTCCAAAAAAACAACCTCTGTGGGGAGACGGGCGCACCCAGTAGCACCAGAGCATTGGTACCTTACCCCCCCCCTTGTAATCTCCCCCCCTCTTGCAATCCCCGGCCCCCCCTTGGGGGCAACGGTCACTTGGCCCAAAAAGCATAGAAAATACTGGACCCCAAAGGCGCCAAAGAAATTGTTATCAAGGCGCCGAACGCCCCGAAGCTGATTTACACTGTGATACTGTGGTATAGTTTTGTGGTGCAATCCCCCCCCAGGGGGGGGGGGACCGTCACTTTGCGACCGTCCCCCCTCCCGGTGGGGGGGAACCGTCACGACATTGGTGGGGAGATTACAAATGGGGGGGGGGGGGTAAGGTACAAGGGTTTTCACCGGTAAGACTCTTGGAGCTTGAGTTTGGCTCAGATGAAGAGGAACACATGAGGGAGTTGGCAGTAGGTGGCAGTGATGTGTGGCATGATTTGCGGTTGGTAGACATGCCAGACAGTCTGTGCTCGGCATCTTCAGAATGCCCTTCGGTGTTAACATTTTCTGGACTCCGAGGGGACAAAAGAGTATACTATCAGGCAGTCTGGGCAGCAGAGGTAGCGCGCATAACCTGCCGGACCAGGAGTTGCAACCAACAATGCACCCATCCACTTCGTGCAGTGAACGCATCCAGTCAGAGCCCCATTGTACCCCCCCCCCCCCTCTGTATAAGCCACGCCCTTGTCCAAGCTACAGTAGGTGGGGACCTATTGCTGAACTTTCCACTGTTCTATGGCCAAGCTACAGTAGGCGTGGGGAACGTAATGATTATGTACGTAATTTGATTACGTACCAAATGTAGTGCGGCCACATACGACATGGGTTTGTGTGGGGAATGGCCCATGTCTTTGATGGGAAGTTGTATTTTACAAGGGACCGCATGCAAGGCAATTTCATTCCCAAGAATTTGAAGTTGCTTGAGCCCAAACCAGCCCCTAAGCCTCGGCCAAAGGTGTGTGGCGGCAGTTGTATGTGTTGTGCCACACCCTTGTCCAAGCCACAGTGGGCATAGGGACCGTGATAATTGTGTACATTGGCGTAGCTTATACAAAGGGGGGGGGGGGGGTAGACATGCGCTTCTGGGAGGAAGAACAGGGATGGCACATAAGCAGCCTGGATGTTGTAGCAGAGCAGTTGGTTGTGTGTTTGCACCATTTGAACTATGAGAACAGTGGCTGACAGTGTGTCGGTGGGAACCTCCAGCACCTGAGACCGCAGGCAGTTGTGCAGTCCCTCTGCAGAGATGCATTGGAATGGAAAGGGCATCAGAGGCGGCCCCAGAAGCGGATAGATAGGCGGTTGGTGGAGGTTGCCGAAGGGGTGGTGAGCGGTTACTGTCGGTTACAAATGCCATTGAAGCTGGCACTTGCCGTCAGGGAGACAGTGGCTGGCATGGGCTGGGCGCCCTGGAAGGGGGGGGGGGGGGGTGGCACAAGGCCTTGGTGGTTGGCCCTGTTAGCCTGTGGCAGCGCCTATTGGCCTCTCACCCTTGAACCTTCTGCTATGACATGCTATGGAGGGGGGGGGGTACAGCAAAAACAGTCAAACAACGCCTGCAACAACCAGCACAACCCCCAATACGCCAACTACTCAGCCAATCCCCACTACGTGTCAGATCCGCTACCACAGTCATTTGTGGGATCATCGTAGCACTGGACAGCTCTGAACCTTGATCCCGAGGGTACTGTGAAGTGAGCAGGCTATCTTGGTCTGAGCCAAAAAAAAAAACAACCCCCAATACGCCAACTACTGGGCGCCGCTAACGCGCAAACGGCACATCCCGCCACATCCAGCACAGCCCCGGCACACCAACGACGGGGCTCCGCAAACACGGAAACGACACCAGCACCGGCCGCAGCGGCCGACAGAACGCAGCGACCCGACGCAACATGCGAAGGGAAGAGCGGGTGACTGTCCAGGGCCCCGTAAAGAAACAACAACCTGACGGAATGTCACAGGGGGGGGGTAACCCCCCCCCACCCCCTTCCTATGCATTCCTGGCCCTCTGCCTCATCTGTGCACAGACACTCAGCGGAAGACTGCCGTCTTCCATATGCCGTCCTTCATCACCAACGCGGTGTTCGGCGCCTGCCCGCAGTGCGCCCGGCCCCGCAAGTCCTCGCAGATGGTCCTCCTCACGGGCCCCAGCTTCGACGGCGTGGCCGACAAGACCGCCAGGGCCATCGGGGCCAAGAGGATGCGGTCCAACTCCAAGTTCCTGCCGGGGTCCCGGATTCCCGCGGACATGCTCTACCCCGAGATGCACTCGCGGGTGAAGGCCCTGTGCTTTGCAGCGCAGAAGGTCCCAGCCTCTGCCTGTCTGGAGGGGGAGCAGGGCCCGCAACCACACGCCGGGGTAGGGCCAGGGTTGGTGCCGACTTGCAGTGAGCTGCAATGGGCAATGCTGTTTGGTCCCCAGCGGTCTTTTCAGGAAGTCGGCAATTTTTTTTTCGTTTTTTTTTTGGCAGTCAGGACCGGCCCCAGGGACTGCCCTGGTTCCCGTTAAACCGCCGTCGGTGCCCTCCACTGTCGGTTACCCCCCCCCCCCCCAACCGCCATCGATTGCCCGGCAACGAGGCCAGGGCTTAGTGGCGACCGTGACCTATACCCGGGGGGGGGGGGGTCAGAGGCCAAAACAAAGTTTGTGTACCTGAAATCAACCTCCAATTTTGGGCCCCTTTGAGAGATTTCACTTTTTTCCTCAGGAAAACCACCTCGAAGAGAGGCTGTTAGATGAAGCGCAGGCGCGGACCCGTACACCCCCCTTTTTGGGGGGGGGTCGTTCGTGTAGCATACCGGAAGAGGCATGATGTTGGATGTCTGACCCCTTGTAAGATCATTATTTTGCCTGTCAAAATGATCCCCCGATGGATTGTTTGATTTTGAGGCCTCCATCCCCTTGAAACTGAATGTCACATTTTAGGGGTGGGGGTGCCGTAATTAAAAAAAAAAAAACTCGGAGTGTCCAATACACCCTACATTGGCGGTTGGTGGGTAACCAATGGCAATTGGTGGGTAACCGCTGGCGGTTGGTGGGTAACCGATGGCGGTTGGTGGGTAACCGCTGGGGGTAAGCAACATGGGGACATAAAAAAGACCAAAAAAGCGAAGCTAAAATTGTTCCAGGAAGTGGGGTTTGAACCCGGGGCCGGGGGTGGGGGTGGGGGCAAAAGTTTGTGCTTAGAAGGATTTGAACCGAGGTCGGGTGCAAAAGAATAATGGGTCCATGGACCCGCCTCGGCGATCGCCGGCCAGGATTCGCACCCACGACATCGAGGCGAAAAGCGGTCGCTGGTTGATCCGGTGTAACTGGTGTTCCCCACTGTTTGTAGATGTAGTCCGCCACTGAAAAAAGGCCAAACTGTGTGTTTCTGCCTGCCTGCCTGCCTGTCTGCCTGCCTGCCTGCCTGCCTGCCTGCCCGACCGACTGCCTGACTGACTGACTGACTGATTGGCTGACTGCCAGCCTCTCTTCGAGGGGCACTGCCGAAGGCAATAGAATTTTTCTGATGTGGGCGGGTGGGTGGGCCAGGCAGAGGTGCCCAGGCTGCCATTCTGCCCAGCCCCCAGGTAACGGTAAGCCGTGGCCTGCCTGCAACCATCGAGCTGGCTTTGACGGACACCAGCAGTTCTCTTTTTTGTTCTAGGGACCGCCATGTGTTTGCTGCCTTGATCACTGGGCTGCCATGACGCTGCCGACAAGCCGCTGCGCTGAACGCCGCTGGTGGTAGCGGTTGTTCGGGTTGACTGCACAGAATACGCCCACGAGCATGCGTAGTGATGCCAACATGCAAAGGGAACCGCTTTGCTGGTTCAAAGCAAGTGGCAGAAACAGCCCCCCGTTCGGCTTGGACAGGGCGCGATTTGCACAATGGGGGGATTACTCAGTGAACGTCACTAGAAGGGCCCCCGTGCGCAGTGGGCGCACAGTGTGCACCGCATGCGCACGGTGCAGCGTGGCACTCGGAAGGGTGTGGGTGGATTGACGGGTATGGCTGGCTGGGTGGCGGAATAGGTTGGTGGATGGTGAGCGGGTACATGGATGAGTGGGTAGGTACATGGGTGGGTGAGTGGGTGGATGGATAGATGGTAGGCTACCGGGGGGCTGGGGGTGGGGGGGGGGGGGGGGCGGAATTGCAGCCTAGGTTCCTCCACCTGACCCACCCGCCCACCAGGGCGTCTCTAAAAATAATTAAACTCCACGCGGGGGGGGGCCAAATCCCCTCCGCCCCCCCCCCTTTATTCAGACAGGCTTGGGGGGCCCCCTCCCCCGGGGGTTACAAGGGAGCCGCAGCCAAGCTCAGACCGTAGTGCACCGTGACCCGGCGCTCAAGCCCTGAACCAAGATGCCCATGTCTCTTGCCCGAGCCCAGGGAGGACAGGGAGCAGCCCAGTGGGCCAATGGAACATTTGCAGGCCAGTCGCCCACGATCAGAACTGAGAAGGCGATGAAGGCCGTGTGAAGGCGGGCGCGGCTGGAGCACAGTGGGACCTTTGGAGGCCCCCCAGACCAAAGTGACCATCGTGGGAAAAAACGACATTTGCAATTTAGAAAATCTGATGGGGCCATCTTTGGTACCCAAATTTTACCCCCCCCCCCTCCCCCGCTCAAAAGACGCCCTGCCACCCGCCCACATCGGGAAATTTTGCCTCCCGAACAAAATGCAATTGGAAGTCAATTTCAGGTACACAAAATTTTTTTGGCCTCTGACCCCGCCCCCCCCAGCGGTATTGGTGGAGGTCGCCAGTAAGCCGTGGCCGGATGGGTGGGTGGAGAGATGGGTTGGGGATGGATGGGTGGAAGGCTTGGGGAAGACGTTGGGTCACATACTTAGGATTCCACAAGTCAACATATGCGACCAATGGAACCGATGGGCATGGAGTCCGTGAATGTGTCATAAAGAATGGAAAATGGGGACAATGGTTGAAAGGATTCAACCCGCTAACCCAGCGAATTTCTTGTGCAACACGGTTAAGATATTTGCGGACACAGGCACGCTTTGACGCAAGCTGCTTGCGAACACCCTTTGGCGGGGCCATCCTTAAGGGACGAGATTTTTTTTTGTTAAGGACAGCCCTTAAGGACAGCCCCTAGAGGCCTTTTTGCCCCGGCCCAACGTGCCCGGCCCTCTTTTGGGCACCACTTCTGATTTTGCCCCCCGATCTGAAGCGGTGGGGATCCCCGAGACGGCAGGGGTGACATAGCCACCTTGCCCACAAGTGGGCCACTTCTGATTTTGCCCCCCGCTCTGCAGCGGTGGGGATCCCCGAGACGGCAGGGGTGACGTAGCCACTTTACCCACAAGTGGGTCACTTCTGATTTCCCCCCCGCTCTGAAGCGGTGGGGATCCCCGAGACGGCAGGGGTGCCGTAGCCACCTTGCCCACAGCTGTTGCACACCATGTGTCATGTCATTCCAGGGGGGTGGGAGGAATCGTTGGGTGTTGACGTAGGGAGTAGCCTCATCAAGGGTAGCCGGATGAAGTTTGATTGAGGACGTGCAGACACGATTCAAGGGAACTGAGTGGGATGGTAGTGCTAACCTGGAGGATTGGGTTGAGGCAAGCTCGTGTTCGTGTGAGAGAGTGTTTAGCTACGTGACGGCTACGGACTCTGGCCAAACCACGGAGCGCATGTGTGAGACGCTGTGGGTAAGGTGCAATGGGGAGGCACCAGAGGATTTGGGGCCCTTTGAGGTTTTTGATGATCTTCGCAAGACCCCTTTCCGCCCGCGCAAACGGAAACAAAGGCATGCGGTTGAGGTGGAGGATGGTGGTTTGCTTGGGTTTGCGGCTTTCAAGGATTTGGCAGTTTCTTTGGAAGAGGATGGTCGGGCAGAGGTTCAGTTGGACATTCAAGATTTGTGGGTTGTCCCCAAGAGGGCGACACGTGACGCCGACATTGGCGATGTGTATGGGGTTGGGTTGGAGGGTGAGGACGAAGACAGTGAGAACGAGGATTTGGAGCAGGCAGGTGCAGTTGCCAGTAGCTCCTCTTCTGACCTTCGTAACCCCTCAGCTGTCCCCTCCACCTCTTCTAACCCTGCCGCGCAGTTGGTGTTTCGGTATGATGTGGATGAGGCGGTGTTGAAGGCAATGGAGAGGGGGAGGTTGCATGAGTGGACTAAAGTTGAGTTTAAGGCCATTTCTAGGAAGCATGGTTTGAGTGTGAGCGGGGGGAAGGGTGAGCTTATGGAGCGTGTCAGGGTGCACTTCCAGAGGTTGTACCAGCAGTAGGGAGTTTGTTATCAGCTGTGCCACCGGCGATGGAACATTCGGGTGGTCGAACGCTGCATCACTGGATTTGATCAGAAAAAGCATAGCTCTTGTTCATGTTGAATTGTGCAGGGTGTGAGGTAGGGTTTTGATGCTATCATGCAACACATGTGGGGCTAGGATCATATGGTTGTGTGCTTATACAAATTTGGGGCTAGGGACTCATGGTTGAACAATTGGGAACACCGGGGTGAAGAGATGTACTGTCCGCGGGCTCTTTTGAAATTACCTGGTTCTGGAACAACTTTTTTTTTTGCGTTAAGGACAGCCCTGCCCTTTGGTGCTTGACATGAAAGCACTGCTATTTGCGGGTGGGGTGTGTTTCATTCGAAAAACAAATGAAACAATGCCTCCCGGTCAAGAAGCCAAGGATGGCCATATTTCATCCAAAAGGGGCCCACATTTTTTCAAGGGTTAGTTGCGTAGGTGCTGCTAACTTGGAAAACCTTAAGTTGATCCATCAAAGCACCTTCTTTTGGATGTGTCCTTCAGCCGCGGTCAGCCATGTTGCGACGGGGAAGGAGGGACCTATGGTTGTTATTGGCCCGTTGCACACCTGGCCTGCCACCGTGACTGGCGGGTGACCCCGTCACAGAGCTATTGCCAGGTCGTCAAGGGCTCGTCAGTCAGCAACGCCACCAAAGCAGTGCACCGGGTCATCTGTGGCCAGTCGGGGGGGGTGCCCGCGCACCCTCTGAGATGCTGAAGCAGGTCTACATCCCCTGCCCCCTCTAAACCCGGGAATTCCGCATCCGGGTGCTCCGCACCAACGCCCACCCGGGTCGCTCTGGTTCGCATCAGCGCCTGCCTCCTCCACCCCCCTTCCAGCCACCCACCCCCCACCTCCTTGTCCCTGTTGCAGGCGCAAGCCACCGAGAACACCGTCGTGGAGCTGCACGACGAGGCCCACGACCATCTGTCGTGCCTCGCGGCCGTGCTGAAGCACAGCCCCTCCTCCGCCGGCCCCCGCCCAACGGTCCTCAGTGTCATGGCGTTCACGCCGGTGGACAAGCTCCACAGGGCCGTCCCCCCGCAGGAGGCCGTGCACAAGCTCTTGGACATCGCCATGCAATTCCGCGGGGTTCAGGCGGAGCCCGCCCTGTCGGCGGGGCGCGTCACGCGGCAGCAGCTGGACCACCTGGTGTCCAGGCTGGAGAGGCAGCTGGGGGCCACCGGCCCGCAGCAGGGCAGGCTGCTCCGGCGCGTGGTGTACCCGCAGTTGGGCTTTGAGAGCGCGCAGGTGTGGCGCCCATGCCCTCGACAATGGCAGCGGATCGGTACTCGGTTGCGTTTTCCCCGCCTTCTGCGTAGTGGAATGGATGGGGGCCATGCAAGCGGGACATCCGTCACACGTTTGCTTGACGCCCTCACGTAGCTTGTGTCCCTCAACCCTCTCACTAATTATTTTGTACTGTTTATCAGGCCGTAGTCACGCGATACTCTTCGTGTGATAGTGATTACCCTAAAGTGTCCCCCGGGGGGGGGGCGGCCGGGCCCGGTTCTTGTATGCGACACCCCCCCCCGGGTTTTTGAAACATAGCGGTGCGGGGGCCATGGCGCCAAATTTTTTGTCGCATGCTGAGTTGAAGGGGGGTACTATGCCTTTGGTCCTGAAGACCCTTAAGACTTTCTTCCCGGCAAAGACAAGATATCGCTATTATCGCATACATACCTCTATACCCCCATGCCCCCAGACACACCCCCCCCCTTGAGGTATGCATGTGGTAGTAGTGGGTTGCGCGCAGCCCCCCCCCCCCCCCTCCCGCCGACCCCCCCCCCGCCCCAACTGCCCCCCCCCCAAGTTTTGACAGATAGCGAGGGGGGGGGGGGGGTGTCGCATCAGGACCAGTTGTAGCCCCCCCCCGGGAAGTGTCCCCCGGGGAGTTTCTTGATTTTGATCCCTCAGACCCCCGTTGACCTGCCACTTTGTCCGCCGGGGCAAACATCACCTCTGCAGAGGCTGTTAGATCAACGCGTGGCCACGGATATGGAACACCCCATGCGCCCCCCCCGTTTTTTTGACCCCTTCGCGTCCCATTTGGTTCAGTAACACTATCCTCAGCAAGTCCCACCGCCCACTCGGGGGACGTGTTTTGGAGGCTCATGCACCGACGACGGCCTCGTCCAAACAGCGCTTTCGGGTGCTGCTGCCGCACTTGTGGGGGCCTCTGCTTTGGTGTGCACGATGGCCCAAGACGGGGGTGGCCTTTTGGGGGATGGAGGTGCACAGGAGGTCCAATGCATTCCACGGGCCAGAGTGTGGCTCAACAACTCAGCATCTCCCGGGGGGGGGCGGGGTCTGACACCCCCCCCCTCGGACCCCCCCCCCCCTCTTAAGTGATTGGGCACATTTTTCTCCGGGTCTTCGGCCAATCAAAAGTTTTCTCTGGCACCTTCGGCACAAGTCAGTTTAGGCCAAAACATTTCTTCGGCGCCTCCAACAACTCACGGTCTCCTGAGCGGGGGGGGGGGGGGGGGGGTCGGTGTCCCACCCACAGGTTGTCTTCGCGTTGCACTCTTTGTAACACAAAGGTACCTATGGTCTTTTAGGCCACTGACAAGCCACTATCTTCCTGCGCTTTTTGTGCTGATCGCGTCTTGTGCGCACGTGCAATAGCACAGGCTTCCTCCGGGGGGGGGTCCCCCCACAGCCCCACCCACCCACCCCCTTTGGACCCCCCCCCCTCCCCTTAAGGAAAACTCTGCCACGGGCTCATGCTCATGCCTCGGTGTTGCCGCAGGTGCAGAGTGCGTACCTGGAGCCGCGGTACCCGGTGTACGACTTGCTGGTCGACGCCACCAGGCCCTCGCATGCCGTCTCCAGCATTCAGACCGCCCTGCAGAGGGCACAGATGGCGCAACGGTCGTCGGTGATCATGGACGAGGAGGCCATGGCCGCAGTGAACATGCCGTCGTGCATGACCTGCACCGGGTGCACCGACGCTCTGGAAGGTCTCGCCCACCCCCCCTCCTCCCTCTGCATTGCTTTGGGGGCAGCGGTGCAAACGATGGCATTGAATCGCTTCGTAAGTTGACCCTTCCTTCTGGCGTTTGCTGTCCCCGCCTTTTGATTTGGAGGTGGGGTGGCTCGGACCCCAACTGAAATGCCATCGTTGAGACCGATGCGCCGCATGCCGCATACCATCCACCCCCAGACCGGCTCACGCTCGTAGCGCGGCACCGCGCGGGATTCACGACAATGCCCGGAGGTCGAATGGTGCCATGAGCTGGGGCTGTGGGCTCTCTTGTGCACAGAGCCACGGTGGATATCAATCGAGTGGGAGAAGAATGGATTCGTATGCCCGGGCAGTCTCGCAAAACAAACTCAACACCGCAGCGTTAAATTTCAGGCATGGCTTGGGAGGCAAAAGAAATAGTCCACATAAGTGGCTCCTTCTGTGTCAACCACGACCCCTGTCATTGACAGGGGAAGAAGCTATGGTATGTTCTGAGAGTGTACTTAGATCCCGAGACGATCTCGTACTGTTGCAGCACTATTGCAGTTTCGTAAAAAAGCAAAAGAAAAACCCCCACAAACATGCAGGAAAACAACCTGTTTGGGGATGCCGACACAGTGCAAAAAGTGTTCGTAGCACCAATAGTGCTGGGACCCTGTTTTCAAGTTGTTTTCAAACGTACTCCTTGGGCAACCCCGTTCCCACTCCCGTCGGCCGGATCCGACGACCCTTCCTGTGATCAGGAGGCTTCAGGGCAAGAAGTGGCGCGAAGGTATAATCCTTCGTGAACAACCACTCCACCGTCCAGAGCTGCCCGTCCCAGACGCAGTGTTGTATGGCTGTGCTCCGGGAGGAGAGGAGGTGCCCGCGTGGCCACGCCAGCTTGTGCCTGCAGGACAACACCGCCCAACCGCTGCCAAACGGCCCAAACCGCCCCACGGGGCATTGCAAACGAAGGGGACCTCCACATGTGGTCTTCGGGAGCGGTGGGCGGCCCAGACTAGTGGATGGTACCGTGCAGAACCGTGGCAGAGGCGTGTGGCCGAGGAAGGCAAGCGTCGTGAGGTGCGGGCCATTCAGGGGTCATGGGGAGGGGGGGGGGGGGGGGCAACAACCAGCACAACCCCCGTTACGCCAACTACTGGGCGCCGCTGATGCACAAACGGCACATCCCGCCACATCCAGCACAGCTCCGGCACACCAACGACTGGGCTCCGCGAACGCGGAAACAACACCAGCAGGAGCACCGGCCGCAGCGGCCGACAGAACGCAGCGACCCGACACAACATGCGAAGGGAAGAGCGGGTGACTGTCCAGGGCCCCGTAAAGAAACAACAACCCGACAGACTGTCACACGGGGGGGGGGGGCTGAAAAGACAGAGTGCAGAGCGCAATGCAGAGTGCAGTGTCCGATGGGCGTGGGGTTCTCTGTGGGTGCCCTGTCGACCCCCGTCCACTGCTGCAGCGCCAAATGGGGATATGGGCCCCACTGATGCGGGTTTGATTGTGTTGGTGGTGCGGGCACGGGGGATGTGTGCCTTTGCCGGACGCTCGCCAGGAATGGATATCAGGGTGGGGCAGGGGGGGGGGGGGGCTCTGATGACGAAAAGGACGGAATGACGATATGCCTGACCTGACCCCTCCAGACCAATATCTCTGGGTCTTATGGTTTTCCAGTGAATCAGCCGGAGGCGGCACCAGCAGCAGTGACAGCTCAGAGCCTTCTGATGAGGAAGAGATTCGACGACTTTGGGCAAAGCGCCAGAAGCAGACCTGTGGTTATAGCCGTGCGGTCTAATGAGGTGCAAGCGTGCGCAGCCGTGCAGAGGTTATGGTTGCAAGCGTGCGTAGCCGTGCGGCCCCGATGTGCGCAACCGTGCGTAACCGTGCGCGAAGTATCAGCCGCAATTGGCAGTTTATGAAGTTCGGTTGCGCCGTGATGGATGGGATACATTACAATCTTTGAGACTTCTTACTCCGGATGACATGGCTGACATGAACATACTCCCTGGACATCGCCGTTTGTTGGTGGACGCGTTGAAGGATTTGTAATGACTGGTGCTCGGCCTGGTGGGGCGCTAACGTACAAATGTTAGCCCGGAACTGACCGGGGGGCTCGGTAAACAAACAGTACCCTTAAACAGAAATACCACCAGCACCAGTAAGGCAACCGTGCGCGACCGTGCGAAGGAATCAGGCGCAAGCGTGCGTAACCGTGCGGCCCCAATGTGCGCAACCGTGCGTAACCGTGCGCGCACGGCTATAACCACATGTCTGGCCAGAAGACTGCCCAGTAAACATTTGTTGTTATGACATGATGTTTCCACGCTCTTGTGTTGCAGGGAGGCAGGGCACAGACGTTACAGCGTTTTGAGAGTGACCAAACGGCCACCCTTGGACCGTCAGGCGGTCATTTCGTCAGTTCAACATCTTGAGGGAGGGGGGGGGGAGGCATCACATATGCATGTTCCCAGGCAAGTGATACATCACAACTTGGATGAATCTCTCTCTTTCTGCTTTTGCATGCTGAGTCCCTCAATCAATCGCTTCTGCTTTCCGAGTCTCTCAGTCGCAGCACAGCAATCCTAAGGGGGGCTTCTCTCCATCCCTGGCGCTCACCCCCCACAAGCCTCCGGATAGGGGCCGCCCGCAGCACACCGTGCGCTCCTCGGGCTCGGCGGGGAGGGGGCCCCATCCGGTCCCCACAAGCGAGTGCCGGGCATAAGGCAGTCCCGCGGGTGAACCGGGCCCCACAACGCGCCGGAGGGGCACGGGCGACGGGATCGCGCCGGAGCCAAACCGCTGCACCGGGGGGACTGTGCAGGGCCCTGCAGATGAATGGGCAGACCGAACGCCGGGACAGCCCGGGGCCTCGGGGGGCATTGCAACACCGCGACCGCCGTGCGGTGGGGCCCCCCCAGTGATGTACTAGAACGGCTGTACACCGTAGGAGGAGGGGGAGTTACCCTCCCCCCCCTAGACCCCCCTAGACCCCCCCTCCAGGCATGCATCAGAAGGGAAGGGGCCTCAGAGGCGGCCCCAGAAGCGGTTAGGCAGGCGGTCAGAGGAGGTTGCCAAAGCGGTTGGGGGTGGTTACTGTCGGTTACAAATGCCATTGAGGCTGGCACCTGCCGTCAGGGGGACAGTGGCTGGGCCTAGGCTGGGCGCCCTGGAGTGAGGGGGCTGAGGGTACCTCCCCCCCTTCCAATGCATCCCCCCCCCCCCCCTAGACCCCCCCCCTCCGTCTCTAATACATCCCTGGCGCCCCCCGCTTGCGTGTCAGCTCCGCCTTTGGGCCACAGACGCCGGGACGTTTCCGCTTTTGTTTGAAGGGACGGCCCTCGAGAGCCTGGAGCGCCACAAGCGCCCGCTGTGCGCGTCGTGCCTGGAGCTGACGGTGGGGGCCATGGCCCAGCCAGACCGGGTGACGACGCACCAAGAGGCGACGTACGTGATGAAGCATACGACGCAGGAGGCGGAGGCCTTC